>JAEUWR010000623.1:330238-567455 GCA_018524895.1 Podaxis sp. C-F-101400 | reverse complement strand
TTAGAATTATACAACGATAAATAAGATGAAATTCATTATCAGTAAATGTATAGCGGATATTTACTGAGTTCATAACAACAGGGGAGATCTAGCTCCATGTCAAAGGAGGAGGACCTGCTCTGGAGACACCCAGTGGCATGCCCAGAAGATGATGATGATGAGGAGGGGATGGAGGGAGTCTTCCATGTGATGGAAGCCATTTGCTGAGGTGTTTGGCCAGTGTCACACCAATGAAGTTCACCATTGGCAATCTTAGTTTTGTCCTTGACTGAGAGACCTTGAAAAGCATTGAAAATGACAGGAGTCTTGTTCACTTTTGACATGGGAGTTTTGGGAATGACTTCAAATAAGTCATGAGTAGCAGTAAACTTCTTATGATGGCCCATAGTGAGTGGAAACCAGTACTATATGTTTCCAAGGAAATAATGGTAGTAGTTACTGGGAAAGGAAGGTGTGCCTCTGGCTGTCTGGGGGTTGTTAGATTAAGAGACATCTAGAATCACTTGGCAGCTGAGCATGTTTCCTATCAGGGGATTTTTTAGAAATACTTGTATTTGTCATTGGTGAGGATGTGACACAGAATGGGAAAATAGTGGAAAGGGATGTTGGAGTCTGAGAACACATTGGCTCATTGTTTTCACATGGGCTGGGTAGATGTGGTGAATGTGGAAATATATTTTCATCATTGGAAGGGCTGAGTTTTCACTTTTTGCTTTGTTTTTTTTGTGGAAAAACATGGTGCTTGAATGGAATAAGGTTCTGAAAGGCTCTGGGGTGGTGCTCCATCTCCTGGAAGGTTAAAGTGGGTGCACATGGGTGATAAATGGGTGTATTGACATGTCTGGGTCACCCAAAAATAGCTCAACTTGGAATTTCATGCTAGTCACACCAAATAGGCCAAAAATGGCTCAGAGGATGTCTTTAGATATCAATTACAGACAGATCACCAGGCAGTTTTTTGCTTCAAACTCACCCATAAATGTGTAATTCAACAATTTTTCTGGGACAGCCATTGTCATGCTTGATGCATGTGGTGGGGTTGTTTGTGTCTGAACTCTACCTTATTTGCTTGTGGCTGTTCACTGTCTGTTTACATCAGGGAAGAGACCAGAGTTGGGGATTGGTGCATTTACACACTGCTACAATCTTTGTTAGTCCTATTAGGATTGCTGGCACCTCTGTTGTGTGGCATTCTAGAAGACAGAAAACTATCACTCTATCATTGACAGAAGCTGAATATATGGCTCTGTCAGATGTTTCATGTCAAATAGAGTGGACAGTTAATCTATTGGCTGAAATTGGTATAGATCAAGAAAAGTTGAAAATGCCACATTTATTCAGTGACAATAGAGGATCCATTTTTTGGGCAAAAAATCCTGTCATCAAAAAATGCTCTAAACATGTGGATGTAAAGTACCATTACATTTGTAATTCATTAGAAGACAAGAAAATCATCTTATACAACATCAAAGGTACTGAAAACCCTGCTGATCTTCTCACAAAGAATCTTGACAATATGAAGTTTCATTACTTCTTACCAGCCTTAGGTGTTGAATTCTTTTAGAGTTCTCAATGCTCTGCATATTTGAGCAAGGAGGAGTATTGAGGAAAACTCAGTGCCCTAGTCCACAACTAGACAGCATGTTATCCTTGACTTTATGCTCTGCTATGCATGAGCAATATAATTTTTGGAACACCCTATACCCTCACAGTATATTTGCTAGAATCATTTCATCTTCTGACTCATAGTTAGAGTTCTGTTACTCCTTCAGTCATTATCTTTGTATGACAACATGTTGTAGAAACATTTCCAGCTTCTAATGACTCCTTCACCTTAAGGTAGAGTCATGTTATTTTTCTGGTCAACCATATACTCTATGTACAACATTGTATGCACATTTTATTATGCCCTAGAACCTAAAGTTCTATAGTTTACACTATGCCCTATATGCACTGTATTTAAACTGCATGTAATTAGCATACTTCCATCACTGGAATTTCATTCCTTGCCTACTTGACTATCATGGCTCAGAACATACTCAACTCTTTCATTGATTCAATCCATCCTGGCTTTACTACTACTTGGCAGGAAGTTGTCTCCATACCATCCTTACTGCCTCCTCAGTTTGTGAGTAACTGGTTTACTCTCCACTGCCTAATGTTGTTGTAGTAGCAATCAGTTCTCATCATGTATAGCTTTACTACCCCATAAGCTACTAGATGATTTGAGTAACTAAAAACATTAGGACACTTTTGTCCTTTACTGTATATTATATTTGCTTGTGGCTGTTTACTGTCTGTTCACATCAGGAAAGAGACCAGAGTTGGGGATTGGTGCATTTACACACTGCTATAATCCTTGCTAGTCCT
Source organism: Podaxis sp. C-F-101400 (assembly GCA_018524895.1). Lineage (NCBI taxonomy): Eukaryota > Fungi > Basidiomycota > Agaricomycetes > Agaricales > Agaricaceae > Podaxis > Podaxis sp. C-F-101400. Next base: position 565,085 of record JAEUWR010000623.1, on the reverse strand, counting down.
AGCAACCACAAGGATAGCCTCTTCTAGGTTAAGCTTAGGTGACTAGTGACAAGGACCCATGGCAGGTCCATAGCATTGGTGGGGTAAGCAGAAGGTTTAGTGCAGCAAATAGACGAGTGGCTGGTGGACAAAGCTGAAGTTGATCCAAGGTTGGGATTGTGGGTTCAGCTGAGGCAATGGAGAGCAATGATTGTGACATGTGACTGGTGTAATCATGTGTCAGTGGTGTGTGTGCCCTGGAGAGAGTTTATCGGCTTTGTCTGTCGTCTCCCCTCACTGCACCGTCCCATCCCATGGCTGGTCCCCAAGAGGTGCATCTCCACATTCACTCCCCACAATCCATCCACCCGCCTCTCGCTGCCGGTCCTCCTCCCCCGTCTCCCCCCGCCAGCGTGGAAAAGATCGACGAGGATGATGACACCCACCGCGTGCATGCCCCGCGGCTGAGTATCTCATCCCAGGGTGGGCCCCCAGTCGTCTATGACGAGCCGGAGCCCATTTCCTACCCTCCACCTGCCCCCGCAACTTCTCTGCATCGTGCTTCAACTGACACCCGTGTATCCCTCACCACCCGCGCCGCTACTCTGTCATACCCTCACCAGCAACAAACCCTACCTTCTTCCACCTCTCCCCTTCCCCAGCCACAACCTTCCCCGGCGCATATTCCCATACCTGAGTCCTCGACGAATCTCGACGGACACGTTCCCTCCCTGTCTGTAGCTTCAACCTCAACAATGGCCGCAGCAGCATCCGTCCATCGCCCGGCTCGTAGGAATACGACAGGGTCCGCACCAAAACAGCACCAACACCAGCACCAGCGCCAATACCAGCGCTTTCCACTTCCTCATCAACAGCAACAACAGCAAATCGCACCGGACGACTCAGTCATGTCAGGCGACGCCGCCCTCGCCCTCGCGTCAGACATCGAAATTCACTCGGAGCAAATCCGGCGCGAGCGCCAGTCGAAGCGCCAAAAGATGCTACAGCAGGCCGAGGCTGAAGCTGCGCTCACAAGAACTGATACCCGCGGTACTCGAGGCGGCAGAGACGATGACGATAAACCACTCGTGGGCAACCTGATCGGGGAAGACCATGTCAACTACGTGTTGATGTACAACATGTTGACCGGAATTAGGATCGGTGTGTCAAGATGTCAGGCAAAAATCAAGAGACCGTTGACGGACGAAGATTTTACCGCAAAGCACAAGTACTCATTCGACATGTGAGTGTCTTGGGCTTGTCTCCCTTGCATGCCCCGGTTGACTAAAAATAAACCTCGGACATATATAGCGTTGGAAACGAGTTGACCCCATCAGCAAAGTACGACTTCAAATTTAAGGACTATGCGCCATGGGTCTTCCGCACCCTCCGTGAAGACTTTTTCCGGATCGACCCCGCAGATTACCTTCTCTCTCTCACCGCCAAGTACATCCTCTCCGAGCTCGGTTCCCCAGGCAAATCAGGCTCCTTCTTCTACTTCTCACGTGACTACAGGTTCATCATCAAAACTATCCGCCACTCCGAACATAAATTCCTCCTCAAGACCCTCAAGAACTATTATGAACATGTCAAAAACAACCCGCACACTCTCCTTTCGCGCTTTTATGGTCTCCATCGTGTAAAGCTGCCCCACGGGAGGAAAATCCATTTCGTGATTATGAATAACCTCTTTCCACCACATCGCGATATCCACGAGACGTATGATTTGAAGGGTAGTACAGTCGGAAGGGAGTATCCCGAGGAAAAGGCAAAGAAGAACCCGCGGGCTGTCTTGAAGGATTTGAATTGGATTAACCGGGGGAAAGAGTTGGAGCTGGGCCCGGAGAAGAGGGCATTGTTGGCGGAGCAGTTGAGACGTGATGTAGAGTATCTGGAAAGCGTCGATGTCATGGATTACAGCTTATTGGTCGGCTTGCATAGTATGAAGAGGGGGAATAGGGATAATGTGAGGAAAAATACGTTGAGGGTCTTCGAGGTGAGTTTGGGTTATTCTTGGGACCTCGTTCATTGAGCTGATTGTGCTTTTGATTTGCAGCCTGAGTTGCCCCAACACCCAAGATCAAAGCAGAGTGCGAGGGGGACCAAAACCCCTGAAGCGATTGCCATGCGGAGGGCAATGAGATCGTCTGATCCCAAAGCTCTTAGCTCCGCGAGTGCCGGGCCCTCCAATGCAACTGCTAACGGTTCTGCGTCGCCTGGTATCGGTGCTTCTTGTGCGCTTTTTCCTATCTTCCTGCCTTTTTATTGACACTAACATTTACTCATGATTGTGACTGCAGCCACAGTGCAAGCACTCCAAGGGCCGACAACAACGATCCCAGCTCCCTCACAGTCTCCCTCTTCACACATCCCCCACGAACAAAATTCGCCTCATTCACTTCAACATCCTCCAAAGGAATCCGTTGGGTTGTTCCTAGATGAAGACACGACAGGCGACAGACAATACTTCATATTTTACCAAGACGAGGGTGGTCTGCAGGCGACTGATGAGGAGAATAAAGGCCTGAGCACAATTTATTATTTGGGCGTTATTGATATTTTGACGCCCTATGGCCCTGTAAAGAGGGCGGAGCATTTGTGGAAGACTGTTTTGGCTGGGAGTGGGGATCGAGTGAGTGCACTTTTCCTTTTTGTGTAACCCTAGTCCTGAAGTCGCAATTTTTTACCCTTCAGAAAAAAATTAGTCAGGTGCCGCCAAAGGAGTACGGGCGACGCTTTGTGGCCTTCATGAGGGCAATCATGAGAGGTGGGGAAGGTGGTGCGCGATTCAAATGAGGGTGTAACTGCGAGTGTTTGTATAGGATGGCGACTGAATTGCTGGTGCTGATGCTGTTAATCGGGTGAGTCGGGTGTTATAATCTGAGGCGGAGGTTTTTCTCTTTGTGGATTCCGATTTCGGAAGTCTTTGGATCTCGGATTTCTGGGGATGACGAAGCCCGCGCATATTCGGGCTTGGGGGTACGCTACTTACGCAACACCCCCACCATGTATGTTGCATTATGCGTCCATGTGTCGTGTATCTGCGACCTGGATACCTGCGTCTGCCCTTTAGGCCTTCTGGTTACAAGTATAGTCCACGAATCATGTTTATCCTTTCCGTTATTATTCCCATCCGTTGCCGGTACATCATCACCTTGGACTTGTTACATTATACTCGGATTATATATCACCTACACATTCCTTGGACTTCTTATCTTCTGTCCCCCTATATTATCGACCCTCATTCCTTTGTTCATGTTCCTTCGTTGTTATCCACATCTGCTCGTTCAGGCTATTTGTATTTATACCTTCATCCTTATTCGTTTCTGATACCTTATCGTTTTAACCGTAGGCACCCCCTCCTCGCCTCGCCATGTTGTGTATTCCCGCGTTCTGTGTTTGTTGGCCATCGGTTTTTGAATATAACGCCGCCCTTCAGACTCATTTGCTTTGTCTCCGGTGACTGATTAATCTTGTAGGGTAAGCCTTGAGCTCGAAGAAAATGGAGAATTATAAAGGCGATAAGATTCATGAAAGAACTAAGTGAGTTCAGGGTATCAGCGGGCTACCCCCCACATCTAGATCCAGCTTTGAGCATAATTACATTAGTGTATTTCCTCTACTGTCTCTCCATCGATAAACTTTGGAATGCATGGCAGAGATCCCGCTCTGCAACAGTCTTCTCCTTGTTCGACGTAGCCATTGGAAGGAGGCTCCCTAACATTTGCCGAAGTCTGGGACGGGTACATTTCTGTGAGACGGCCATCCTATGATAGGTCATTTCCTTACTCTAGATCCTGCCAGAACACGAGCTGTAGATGTGTTGGTTGGATAACTTTTGCTAAGGGCACCGAACAGGAAGGGGTTTCGGGAGAAGTGAACAAGCCTGCTTGCTCTAATATCTCGGCGCATAGATATTCAATGACTCCACTGGTAAATGCTGCGCCGTAGTCAGCCCCGGTCGTCATGACAAGGTGAAGATACGATAATCACCCGCCGCATCGTCCGTTATGAAGAACCGGAGCTTGGTCCTTTTCCGGAGGTGGTGCTGTAGCTCTCCGACGGGAAATTTCATCCCTACCTCAAGCCCTCGAGAAGTGAGATGCTTCCGCCTCTTTTCAGAATACCTAAATGGCTTGCTAGAAGGAAGGCAGGCGCCATGTGTGAATTAATTGTGGGTAATAAGAAAAGAGGGAGACGATACTACGGTGGTCGCGCGATGTGGGCGATGGCACCCTGTCATATGCGGTGAGCAGGTTATTTGACGAAAGTGAGAGATGTACTCAATACCATTGTGTGCTGAAAATGGCGGGAAGAAGGAGAGAGAGTGGGGAGAGAGGGGCTGCGGACATGGCATTTAATGGAGTATTAGAAGCTCATTAGCACGTGTACGCGACGCGTCTATGCCGACCACGTGAGGGGTTGCATGGCCGAAAAGGGCAAGTAGTGATAGCTCATTCTTCTTGAATCATCTGAATCATCTCATCCGAGGCACGAGGCAGCCTGCAATAAGCCATCGACAGCGATAAACACGCCCCTTAGGCTCTCAATTAGTGCATTTGTATACCTTCCACCACGCACATCTCACCTCACCGGACCCTGCGACAACGAACACTCCCTCTAGACACACGCACACACACTCGTTTACTCCGCGCACCGTCACTCCTTTTAAAAGTCATGGCTTCCATCACACGCAGACCTATCGCTCCCCCCATGCCCAGCATAACCGCTGCTACACAAAACCCTTTACAACCTTCGAGCGACCAGGTAAGGTTGTGTGCCCTTGGCACTGCTATCTCAAACCCTGCTCATTCAATTCAACTACCATTCTTCTCTCCATGCTGTACGCAGGTGGTGGTACTATATGTGGTGCGACACCTGTAAACTGCTTGCTGGTCCGGTGGCCCCGTTAATCTTTTGAGTCCCCTAGATTGTCGCCATGGCCGTAGTAATATTTGGGTTCTGGAACGTGCCTATCGTTCGGAACCTCATCAACCCTTTGAAACTGTTTACAATTGGTTGGCATGAACTATGCCATATTATAGTGGTACGTTGCTTCCTTTCAGTTGACCTGATCCTCTCATCCGCTTTAGGCTATCTTAACAGGTGGACGAATACTGAAGATTACGATAGACCCACATGTTGGAGGGGCAACTATTGTTGAGGGGGGAATTCCAACACTGATACTTTCGGCGGGCTACATTGGCTCAACACTGTTTGGTGGTGTGTTTATATTAGCAGGATGGACGACGCTTGTAGCGAAGATCATGAGTTTTGTGCTGGGTGTTGGTCTCCTTATGCCGCTGGCGCTCGTGCGCGACAAGTTGTATGTGAGCATCCCTAGATTTGTACATTTGTTGATCAAGCTCTACAGAACGATTGTACTGACGTTTTTGTATGAGGGGTTGCTGATTGGATTTTGGTTTATCGACCATGCGTGCGTAGGGCTTCCTAATCGTCACGATTCATACTTTCTTGGTACTTACCAAGATGCAGGCAGGCTCTGCGCTGGTACTGCCTATTCATCGGCGTCATGAAGTACGTCTTGACTTGATCTTTTGCATCCTAAAGCTAACTTCCAGGCAGCATCCTCTTCGTCATTTGTACGCCAAGTTGCTTGAATTTAACGCCACACACCTCATTTTTTTTCCTCTCAGGGGATGTGGCGGATGACCGCTTCTTCCACAAAACCAATGACTCAGATGCCGCCCAATTTGCAATCTTGTACCCCAAGATCCCAACACATGGTGCGCCCAAAGGAACCTTCTTTGGCAGAATGCTCACCGCGATTGAATTCCAGTTTGGGCAACGTTCTGGATCCTTTTCCAACTTGGGGGGCTCGCTGGTTTTGCGCTGTTGGGTATTTATGCTTTCAAGGTGCGTGTCTTTGCATAGTTGTTGAGCGGATGTCCAAAGCTGGCTTCTACAGATGACCCAGGAGGAAATGAACGCGCAAGCAGGTTGGTAATCCCGCCATGATGTCATGAAGATAGCCCTGACAGCGTCACCGCAGCAACCTTCCTTCCAACCCGGTGAAATCACCTTGGTTTGATATATGTCAAAATGTTTTCTTGTGTGAATTGCAAATTTCCTTGGACCCATTCATTTGTACGACCCGTTACATGTCCATACCATACCATACCGTCAGTCTGTTCATACCTAACTTATACCATGTCGTGTATCGCTATTGTCAATGCCGGACGATGAACGGATTTAGTGTCTTTATTATATTATTATGAATACATAGGTGAAAGGTGATCTCGGAAGTAAGCCAAGTGTCCTCATCGACTACTGTTGACGACACCCAACGAAAGCACGATCAGCGAAGTGAATCAGAGGTTCAAGATTTGGTCGAAAGGAAACATTATGCATGAAACAAGATGAGCAGAGTTAGTCCAAATCTATGAAAATACCAAACTATTTTCGAGCTGCTCGCCGTATAAGACCTGCCAAGAGAAGAGTACCCAACGCCGCCACACCACCCGCGAGTGCCATGCCGATGTAGCCCTCTACCCAAAGTTGTCAAGAGATGTGTTGTGGTAAAGGGTATAAAAGTTTCGACGCACCCTTCGTCACCTGCTTGTCAATCAGCTGTGACAATGACTGCGCCTGGAGATTCGTAGGTTCTTTCTCGAGCAACAGAGCTGTGAGGGTTCAAGTTAAGCAGCCCTCCCACTGGTAGGCGGAACACGACCCACCATTAAAGCGTTTAGCCTCTTCATAGTTGCCCATTTTGTAGTATCCGAGTGCCAGATAATAGAGACACTCTCGTCGCCGTGTGGGCTCTGCCCTGTAGATCTCTTGAGGGGAAAGCGATGATGTCAGAGGACAAAGAGGCGGAGAGCTGAGACTTGCCTTGAAGTAACTGCACACCCTCCACTTGGTGATCATGCATTGGGCTCTTCACGAGACCCCAGGCATAATTGAATTTTGTCTGGATGGTGACGTGCGCTTGGGAGAGCTCCTTCTGGTACTGGAGGCGGAGGACCTGGAGGAGATGCGTCGGGAAAATTCGGGGGGAGATGGGTTGGATGAAATACCTCGAGCTCGTCGTATGAAAGGGAGACCTGTGCGTCTGCTGCGTAGGGGAGTTCTGTGGACATTGTGGGTGGGAGGAGAGGGAGAGCGGGAATGGGGGTGCGGAGTTTAAAAACACTCTTGTGCCTCAACCACCTTGACCAAATCTTCCTCTCACAGTCCATGGGCGGAGACGACTACGGTAAGCACTTCTTCCCTTCTGCCTCCTATTTCTGTGTCCCTGGTCGCTCATGGGTCCTGTGGGGATCACAGAGAGGCCTCTTTCTCCATCCTATACGGCTCTTCATCCCTATTCCCACTTCTTTTCTAGCTAGCAGCAGTATAATGCATTGGATATAGAATCCCTCTCGTTCCAGCGCTGGCCCCGTCCGACACTCTCCTCATAACTTTTACCCCAGCCACTGCCCCCAGTCCATTGTTTACTTACGCATTTTCTCCCCATTTCTCCTCATTTCTACAGCAGAGCGCGGGTACCGCGAAGAAAGGCACCGTTCCTCAAGGCATGATGACAGGGACCGTGATGGCCACAGAGACAGAGACCGCGAACGCGATCGTTACAGCCGGAGAGACGATGAGAGGCGCGACCGTGATCGCTACGGACGTGGCAGGGACGATGAGTATGGCGGTGGGCGACACGGCTCCCGTTATGACGATGACCGTCGCCACCGCAGAGATGACAGAGATGGGCGTATGCGAGAGGATCGTGGCGAAAGGCGTGGTGGACGAGGGCGAGGGCGAGAAAGCCAGGAGAGGCGCTCCCCGACTCCAGAGGGTTGTGTCCCTCTCTCTCAAAGAAAGCGAAAGGCTTCAGGGTGGGACGTTCATGCTCCCGGCTATGAGCAATATACAGCAATGCAAGCAAAACAAACCGGTATGCTCTACCCTACAGCGACCATTGCCCACTTGCCATGCTTACTCTTTTTTAGGTCTATTTAACCTCCCTGGCGCTAACCGTACACAGATACCACCGATCCTGAGCATTCCAGGCCTACCTCCTCCAATGCCTGTCCAGAGCTTCGGAATGGGTATTGGCGGTAACCCTAATTTGTCCCGCCAATCTCGGCGCCTTTACATTGGGAGCATCACCCAAGAAGTCAACGAACAAAATCTTGCTGATTTCTTCAATGCAAAGATGGCCGAGATGAATATTGGTACCGGCACCTCTGGAAACCCTGTTCTTGCCGTGCAATGTAACTACGAGAAAAACTATGCATTTGTGGAGGTCAGTCATCTAAAACTTTGATATTAGAAAATATTGCTGACCTTGACTTCCAGTTCCGTAGCGCAGAAGACGCCACTGCAGCAATGGCTTTCGATGGAATTATCTTCATCAATGGTCCTCTCAAGATCCGCAGACCCAAAGACTACGGTGGCGACAGCGTATCGTCTCCTGGTGTCCACGTACCTGGTGTCGTTTCGACGAACGTGCCAGACTCGATCAACAAGATTTTCGTCGGTGGTCTTCCCACATATCTCAACGAAGAGCAGGTTATGGAGCTGTTGAAGAGCTTTGGTGAACTCAAAGCATTCAACCTCGTACGTGAGAACGGAACAGGCACTTCCAAGGTACAGGACACTGCGAATCTACCATATTATACACGCTCAAAGACTTGTTTAGGGATTCGCCTTCTTCGAGTATGTCGACCCAGCGGTGACTGATGTCGCCATTCAAAGTCTTAACGGCATGGAACTTGGCGATCGGTACCTTGTCGTTCAGCGTGCTTCCGTTGGAGCAAAGCCTGGCACTCCCGGCATGATTCCCAACTTGCCATACGATCAATTCCCTGAGATACCCCGACCAATTATGCCTGCCGGCAAGGATGCTTCTGCGTCCGATGCTCGCATCCTGTTGATGCTGAACATGGTAACCCCAGAAGACCTGGTTGATGACGAGGAATACGGCGACCTATATGAAGACGTGAAGGAGGAGTGTTCGAAGTACGGGGACCTTGAAGACCTCCGCATCCCTCGCCCCGTCAAGAAAGACAAGTCCGGAAGCATGTCTGCTCAGGATGCTCAGCGTATTGACGAGGCTGCGGGTGTCGGCCGGGTATACGTCAAATATAAAGACTCGAAATCCGCGTCTGTTGCACTCAACGCTCTTGCTGGAAGATCATTTGCTGGCCGATCTATCATAGCGACCCTTTTAGCAGACGACAGTCAGACGACACCTCCCCTCAACCTCATTTTCGCCCCGCAGCCCGATGCTCCTCCTCCATTGCCCTCCTCGTAATCGAGTAGCCTGGTGTTCATTTTTGTTGTCTGTAGGCATAGCCCTAGTTGTTTGTGTATTTCCGTGGTAATATACTCCAATGATTGCACAGCCACTGGGATTTACACGCTTACTTGCATACCGGAAATGTGATTTTATGTCCCAGCCGTCGTGATTCAACCATTCACATCTTCTTACATTTCATCCGTGTCGTCCACGTCTCATTCCCTCAATGTGGCCCTTCTCATCCTCGTACTTAACCGTCGTTCAGCACAAGCGCGATCAACGTGCTCGCGCTTTGGAGGCCGCACCTTCGATCATTACCCAAGAACAGCAACAATGCATTAAAGCTACAGGTAAACTCTAAATGAAACCCGGACGTTGACAAAGTTGTTCATGTCTCCGACTCTGCGCTTCAGCTACCGAAATCGTCTCACGTATCAAGAGTGGGGAGTGGACAGCCTCACAAGTTCTAGATGCCTATATTGCGCGTGCCAAGATAGCCCAGGAACACACCAACTGTCTCACTGAAGGTGTGCCACGATGTTGGCCAAGATTTAACGGCGAACTCACGTATCATCACCTCTTAGTCATGTTCGACTGGGCGAGAGAACGGGCAAAGGTGCTGGATACCGAGTTTGCATCAACAGGAAAACTCAAAGGACCGCTTCACGGTGTCCCGGTATATCATGCTCCCATCTCCATTTCTTCTACGTCAAACTCACGCCTAACCATCTACATGGGTGTAGATGAGTATTAAAGAACAATGTACGCGTGCTTTTTCCAACCTCCGCCCCAAATCGTGGGTTCTTTGTTCCCAGTTAACCTTGAATCACTGACAGTTGAAATCACCGGGTTCGACACCTCCGTAGGATTCACCCGCTGGGCTAATAACCCTGCGAAAACGAACGCGGACGTAAGTGCCTACATGTCTATCTCTTAATTTAGTCCCGCCTCGTTCATAACAGACGAACCAAACATAGATTGTCGATATCTTGCTCGAAGCTGGCGCAGTCCCATTCACTAAGACGAATATCCCGCAAACTATGTTCGCGTTCGAATGTTCGAACCCACTCTGGGGTCGTACGACGAACCCATATAACGGCGAATACAGTTGCGGTGGAAGCTCCGGTGGCGAAGCAGCACTTATTGCTATGGATGGTTCTCCCCTCGGCATCGGCACGGACATCGGTGGTAGTTTGCGCATTCCAGCGGCATACTGTGGGATCTATTCATTAAAACCAGGTACCCAGAGGGTCACCTATGGAGGGGCTAAAGGTGCCTACGATGATCGTCTCACCAGGTTTCCTTTCTGAATCGTTACTCCTTTAGGACCCAATCCTGGTTTCGAAGGTATAAAAAGTGTCGCTGGCCCCATGGCTCGGTGAGTACTCTTGACTCGAACCAGTATTTCGACGTTAGTAGAGCTCGTTTGGCTACGTTTTAGTTCAGTTCAGGATCTCGAACTTGCAGCGCGCACGATATTTGGAGTGCAAGGCAGGAACCACGAAATAGCCCCAATTCCATTCCGTGAATTCGTTCTTTCATCAAAGCCCAAATTCGGGTACTACACTTCAGGTATGACGAAGTTGTATGATACATTGTCAAATTACTCGACTTCATTTCACATAGACAACTTCGTCAAGGCGTCTCCTGCCTGCAAGCGTGCCGTATTGGAAACAGTCAGTGCCTTACAAAAGCAAGGTTACGAATGCATCGAGATTGAGATTCCCAGTGGTAAGACCCCGTCCAATTTGGTATGTGTTGGATCGTTCATTTCTGGACATTTGACAGCCGCGAGGGCATTTGGCATCTTTGCTGGGATTTCGTCGTCTGACGGATATCGCACAATGCTAAGCCACATCGGACCCGACCCAATGGTAGGTTATATATCCAGCGCCAAACGTAACTAGAAAATAACACGGAACATCAGGAACCCGCCATTCGCCTTGTTAGCATCACCCCCAAATTACCCCGTAAGCTCATAAATCCTTGGGCAGTTGTATGGCCACCTGATCGCTTACTTTTCATATCAGGTTTCCTTCGTAGACTTGTAGCTTGGTTTGTGGAGCACGCATACGGTGACAAGTTATTCGCCGATGCCATGAGGGTTGTCCGACCGAAGCCGATGCATGAGTACAACCAGCTTGTGGCTCAGCGGGATGAATTTACTCGCAACTTCTACAAGGAGGTACGTTCGCACATGCTTTGGGCAACAGACCAAAATACATACTTCTTTGTAGGTTTGGAAAAAATATGATATCGATAGTATCATCGCCCCTGTCCAAGCAGTTCCTCAACTTCCCCATGGGTATGCAACCGACCTCATCCTTAAGTGACTCTGATTCACATTGATGAGGGTTTTCTAGAGGATGCAACAACTTCCTCGCCATAGCAGGGAGCACCACATATTACAATCTTATCGACCACCCAGTCGGTGTCCTCCCAGTAACTCGCGTCGACGCCACGAAAGACCGAGTAACTGAAGATTGGTGGAAAGAACCTGGACATGGCTCGAAGCTACTGGAAACTGGGTTGTTTAAGGACAAGAGGGCTCTATACCAACCTGAGCATATCAATGGTATGCCGGTTGCTGTCCAAGTTGTTGGTAAACGTTGGGAGGACGAGAAAGTTTTGGCTATGATGAAGATGATCGATGAGGCCCTTGGGAAGGACCGAAGTTTTGGCCCAGGTGCTTGGAACGAATTTTCTAAGCAGAAGCAGTGACCAGAGACCGGGATGTTTTAAGACCATTTTGTTTATGTCCTTGGCGCACTTTTCTTCAGTAGGCACTATTTGCCTTATATTTGGGATATGATAACACCCCAGTGAAGTTATCCTGGCAGTTCTTCCCAGTAATCTCTGTTAAACACGAGGGAAAATATTTATTGGATGTTTCTTCACGACTGCTTGAGCTCACAGCAGGTCGTGTCATCTTCACTGTAAGCCAATCCCGAACACGGCAGATCTGACGTTGAAACCAATGCCTCCTCGCCACTGGACTGCGCGGTGTTCAACAGCATAACTGGCATACACTTTAAATCACGTAGTGAAATGTATAGTCAAAGCGCAGAGGAACGGCCAGAATGGCGACTCCAACCGTTAAAACCCCCAAGGTCTCCATGAAAAGCTTCCAACCCGTGCAACCCCGAAACACTTCATACCCAGTCCTGGCCGAACCTGGTTAAACCTGCCAAGGCTCGTTTAGAGCAACAGTATCACAAGATCTCTTATTTCGTCGGACGCCCCGCACGGCGGTCATCCTTTCTCTGTTGAATCTGTAATGGGCCACTGTCTCAGCAAATAATCATATTCAAGATGTACATACACACCCAAGCCTTTTTGCAATCCCTGTACGCCTGGAAATAGTCTAGACATGCGTCCCTGTCATAATTATTGCGATTGAGACAATCCATGGAAGCCTTCGACGCTTCATAACAAGGACTATCGAGCCAATTGAGGCACCTTCAAGCCCGGTAGTAAGGATGGACGCACTCAATAAACTGGGATGTTACATGTCTTCCCTGCGAACAAACGACAAACAAATAATCAAGATGCAAAACATTTCACTGCGGTGAGTTACCGGGCGCGTACTGAGAACTGTTCACGGTAGTTGAGAGGTTTGAGGCCTGCCTCGGGAGGCGGTGGGCTGTCATTCTCCTTATCAGCTGGGTTAACATTGTTTGAGTTTGAGGACATGTTGGTGAAGTGAGAAGGCCGAGTAGTGAACGTGAACGTTGAACGCTGAACTAGAAACCTGGGATGACAAGGAATGGTGGAAATAACGCCAAGGACAGTGCCATTTCTCACGGTAACGACCCGTCTACTATATCCTAGTAATGCTGTACACTATGTATAGGAATACAAAATATTCAAACATGACCATTGACCATAAGTCAGTAAACTTGCCTAAGAGAAAGACAGGAAGACTGTCCGCGGGTGTTTAACCCTATTAGCAGCGAAGTCACCGTTCCAATGCAAAAATACAAAATCATCACTAAGGTGCACCAAGGAGTACTGTGGGACAAGCGGGTAATCCATAGATACATATGGGAAGGAACAGGAAGACGAAAAGCGTACACTTACCAGGAAAGTTCAGCGAGCCATTCCGAACGTGTTAATCGAGCCGAGGCTGATAGACGTGCAGCTTCCCACTCGCAAGACGAAGAATGTTGAGACGCGACGACATTGTCACCTCCGGGAGTGGATGATACACAAATGGTTTGAAGCTGTGGCCAAACGCTTGCCAGTTGCAAAGCACAGGTAAATTCATGGACGAGGAATTCGCTGACTTGAATCAAGGCCAGGTGATCGAGCTCCGGAAAGAAGTGAAAGAGGTAATGAAACGCATCAACACTGAGCTTTGTGGAACCTCCTAGGAGAACCAGAGAACGGATGGATCCGTAGTTCTCCCGAAGGACCGTGGAAGTAAAAGTACTTGGAAGATCTCGTGTAGTAAGATCCACGAGGGTGATTTCGTATAACGAAGGGGCCGATATTGAAAGAAGGGGGATCGCCAACGGCACACGTTGCTCCGCGAGATACAGGGAACGAAGAGAAGGAATCTGAATGAGTTCCTCCTGGAGCTGGATGGGCCAGTCCGCTACGACGTTTCCACGTAAACCAAGATACTCCAAGCGGGGCATCCTATCTACTGCATCTCGAAAATCCGCCAGTGAGATAGCTTGATTTATCGACAGTTCAAGGCGCTTGAGTGTCCGGAGAGCATTTGAAATGAATGGGCGAAAGGGTACGCCTTTAAGGGATAGCGCTTCCAGGTTTAGTACCCCCTTCCCAAGGACCTGAGCGCCGCTGTTACTTGATACATTGGTCCAGAGTAACAAGCGCTCGAGCATGGGAGTGTAGGCCCGAGCTAAGTCGTGGATAACATCAGGCGCGTCCACGCTGTCAAATTGCAAGGAGAGATGCCGCCAGCGGGTGGCCGTCCCAACTACAATATTCCAAACGATTGAACGGCGTCTAACTTGCCGCCGCATTTCCTCTGGTAATTCTGGGGTGCGTCCCATAAGTCTGAGGTCACAGTCAAGGACTAGAGGAGTGTCTCGTGAACGTTGGAAGTAGAGGGAAATAATAGGTATCGGGGTATTTAGTGAGATGGAAAAGTGATTCCACAAACGAGCGAATCCGAGGCCCGCGTGTCTCCAATGACTGCAGACTTGCGTGAGCCTTAGACCAGGATAAGGGCGTTGGTCGAGACTCTGGTATAGATCGAAGACGTGGTAGAGAATGTCGATAGGCAGGTTGGAGGGAGAATAGCAGCCCTTCTCCGAAGTCGACATGGTTCTTCCAGAAGAATATCATTATTATAGGGCAAGCCCACAAGAAAGCGAACCCACATACCAGTACGCTGTGTGGAGACGATGCTGACAGGATTCTACAGGAATGAATGGCGAGGAAGGATTGGATGCACTCTGGTCATCCTGCGGCTTATAGGACGAGCAGGCCGGCAACCTTGGTCATTACGTGGTCGAGTCGAAACTCGAAGGCTTAAAGAGCAGCTGGTACGTTCCGAACGGAGGAAGAATGAGACAAGATGCTCCAACTGATCGCTGCCTTCGGTTATCAGCTCCGTCTTGCCTTGCGTTTCCCTAACTGCTCTATGACGGTCCGGGGCATCGAACTCGGAGTCAGCAGTGTCCAGCTGCTGTTGGAGGTGTGAGGTTTGTTGTGGCCCTCTGGGGGTAGTTGGCTGTGATGGGATGTTGCTGCGGGTTTGTGACAAGTGCTGTGTCAAAACCAACGGGATTGCAGGCCGCAGTGTCAACGGGCGCTTCAGCAACAACTCTCTCTCACTCACCACCTCATACTCTTTTCAAAACTCCTCCTGCACACTACCCACATGAGCTTGGATCAGAATCTCTTTACGCTGCAATTGACTCCTCACAAAGACTATCCAGGCGTGATAGATCTTATTGACCCGTCTGGAACGGTGCACTATCGGAAACAGAGAGCAGCAGTATCAGAATACAAAATAGAGATCTACGGTGGGGTATTACTCTGGCTCCAGACTATACGAATGTACCTCAACTCGCCTATCATCAGACCCATTGTCTGAATCCCTTCTGATTACTGCAACCGGTCCATCCGCCACCAGCAAAGTCAAGATTCTGGAGCTTTGCAACCCCACCCAAGTCGTAGAACTCAAATATACCGGTACTATCTCATTCAGGTGGGGCTTCAAATGGGAAGAGTGAGTGATACAACACAGTCTGATAGCCCAATCAGAATCTTCACAACTCCTCATTAGACATGAATTCGAATGGAAGCGTGAAGAATGCTTCATGCTTCGCAAACCTGACCCACCCGTGCTTGTTGCCGTAACGAAAGAACCCAGTGGGAGGCTGAAGACCGCAACTGTCCAGATCCTAGATTATAACCTCAACCGGTATGCATGCTTATCATCCGAGTTCCAATTGCCAATTTCCCTGTTCGATCACCCTCAGATTCGATATCAACGATCGGAAGGGCCTGGAAATCGTCATTCTGACCTCCCTCCTGACTTTCTCGGATGCCAATGAATCTTACCACGCAGTTCCTGCCCTTCCTGCCAGCAGTACAAGAGCTGTACCAGCCAGTGATAACGCTAAGCCATCATTGTCAGAGGCACCACCCAAACCACCACCCAAACCCGCTCCAAAGACCGGTATAGACAGGATCGCCGAATTACAAGCAATTAGGGGGGAGTACAACGAAGTCACTATTGAAGATGAGGGATCCGTCCAGGATTACGCGCACTACTGTTCCAACTTATTAAACGTATGTTCCGGCGTTTTTCCCGCTCCTCGAGTTTGACATACCGAGTCCCCGCAGGATGATGCAATGCTCTTCATCACCGTCAAATCCGCGGAAGCTGTTCATGTACCAAAAGTTCTTCAGGTGGTAGAGGAAACCAAACGAATACGCCATAAAGCAGGTACGTAAATGGCTGTATTAAAATCTTCAGCTCCGTTATTAACATGAATTGGCAGGTATATCTGAGGAAGAGGAGCTGCACCAGTACGTCCTCTATGATACCAAACCCGAGAAGAAAGGTCCTCGACGGATCAACTTGGACGACGAAGACAAGAATAAGAGTAAATATGTGCCACCAAATAGTCTGGCCATCCATTTGAGCAAGATACCAATGCCTGAACTCCAACCAAAAGCTCAGCCTAGTGAGAAAGGGAAGAAGGAGGAGAAGAAGGGTAAGGCAATACCCTTCCTTTAAATGACAAAATGCCTGTCTTGAACCAATGGTCCCAGCGTCTTTTTCACCCGCACCCTCGCAGCCACGGACACACTCTCCACCTAAAGTCAAACCCAATAAACTCGCACGACCTCGAGGCTCTTCGCCTAGCTCTCCGGACAACCATCATAACGGCCCGCATTCACTTAAACCTCCTCATCACTCCAAATCCCATTCACCTATGCCAAGTTCCGTGACTCCTTCATCGAGTCCGAACGTGCCCCAATTCCCAATGCCCTGGCAAGATGCAGGAGGGCATTATGGCCAACCACATTATCATGGCACTTTAAACAACCAGCCTCGCCCCCCACATCCCGCTCCCGCCTCAGCAGGGCCACATTCGAGTAACAATCCTCCACCTTGGGCACAACCCCATCCGGCCGGACAGGCGCAGAGTAATCAACCCAAACCAAGCGTTGTCTCTAATCTATTCGACCGGTTGCATCTTCGTTGAAACGGCAAGTGCTGCGGTTTGTATACTTCACCTCCACTTGGCTAATACCTCCCTTCGCGGATAAAAGTCAGATGAATCTCACTGTTACGCCTCGTATTGACCTGTACACATATCAGTGTAAATCTCAAGTACCTTAGACACGAGTCATCCTTTTCTCGCACAAGGAGGGAGATGGAAACTGGGCGCATTCTCGCGAAGCAGAACAACCGAAGGCAGCTTTCGTGGTGATCTTCGCCTAAGTGATCGACTGATGCCGGTTGGAAGTTGTCGTCTTCGCCTTTGCACTCGGGAGGACATTTCGTTCCGAGGCGTCCCGACTATTATTTTCCACGTATCAAAGTCAATGATGGACAACTTGCACAGTGCTGCGTATCTTTTACCCATCCTCTTTCTGATTGCCGTGGAAATATTTGAGTACCTGGCCTTTGCGACAGAATTGTCCAGGTTGAGGATCAGGTACCTGGTAGGTCAACTGGTATTTGCCAGTCATGCGAGCAATAATTTAGCTGCGTTGAGAAGAGGTTCTGGAGATAGATCGGAACTGTATACGCCACAGCTAGCTTGTCAGAAGGGGATATAACCGAGTACCTAATCACTTCAAGTCTAAGCAGCCTCTCTGAATAAATTCCCCTTAGGTCTGGAGTGCGCCCGTAATGTTGCCGCAGCCATGGAAACTGATGAAAGAAGTACTTATTGCGATGATGGGGTGTTAGCACAGATAGCGAATAACAGGTGACGAGCGATACGGAATCATTCGGGTTGACTTGGAGTGGAGATGCTTAGTTAGGGTGAATATTGACTTGTCCACTGAGGATCGTATATAGTAGACGGACACCATCATAGGGATTAATAGGATCTGGCTATACCTCAAGCACCACGGTGTAGACACACAAGCTATACACATACGTCTCACAGATATCAATAAACGATATGAGTACATCAGATGGTGTTTTCCGGCCCTCAAATACACCAAAGCCGGGCAACTCGACCTTTGCAGTCTGACTTGTAAATCATTCCAAGTTACCCCGTCCGCGCATTTCGGAGGATAATTGTACAGCTCACGCCATGCTCATCCCCACCAGCTTCGGCAGTTCGCAGTCCGAGGGTTAGTGTTCACGGCAGACATGATTATACTACAGCCCGCGGTAATTGACTACAGACGTGAATACACTACAACCCATGGCGACCAACATAATGACTATCATTCACGAATCAGCCTCGGGGATAGCGGATCTTGCTACTAAATATCATCTCAATGTGCCAGAACGCCGCTATTTCAGGCGCCTCGTTCGCTGGCGGAGAATTTTGGTGTTCCAACAAACAATGAAATGATGGCGCCGGCCTTCTAATTGATCTGCCAACCGGGAGGCTAAGATGTTTCTATTGCGAAAGTTGTTATTCTAGGACTTGGTAGTTCAGCACCTGTTCATCAGAATCAATCCCAGAGCACGTAATATAGGGCTTGGCCAGCAATCACGAACACTGGCGGCTGTACCCTACTCGACCCACAGTCAGGTTACGTTTCTCGTAGCAAAATTGGAGCGATATCTGTATTAGCTTACGGCCCATGACCGTGTTTCTCCTTCTTATCCGCTGCCCGCGCGTGTCGGTTGTCTGCTTTTTCAGGGTTGAAGTTCACGCCCGGTCAAATACTGCACGAAGATCATAATCACAGCCACTATCATGTTACCGAGGTTATACATGATGACATTTCCAGAAAGATCAAAAAACTTCAAGAAGGCCACATGTCCTTGAGTTCTGGAAACAAAGGTGATCATGATTCGAAGTCGAGCAAGGCTGTTCATCGACTTGGTCATGTGTACCTCATGATGCATTAGGGAATTTCTCCAGGATGGTTCACCGCATTGCAGTGTTGAGCTGGGAAACCTCTTGTTTTCAACCATCATAGTGATAGACACGTATTCTGAATATACCACCCCGGTTCTCAGCATCTGACCAAGTACGAGGTAACCTTGATGACCCCTCAAGGCTATCCCACATAACATACGCAACCATCCAGACATCATCAATCTCAACAGGTTTTTTCTGGTTGGGAATCGTACGACGGTATTTTCGTCCCCCTTCACTTCGGGGTCCTGGCAGGGTGTTCTAAGAATTGGTGGCTTGGCTAGACAGCTCCATTAATACGACCACTCCTTCTCGATATAGCCTTACATGAATACGAATCAGCAATTGCTTACTGGGTAATGATTAAGGAGGGACGAACGTAGGTTTCCAGCAGAACCATGATTGCCATGTCTAGAAGCATTCGCCTCCCGACATCCCAAAGCGCGGACTTCCGAATTTCACCTATAAGCACCCGATGAAACCCCAATGTATTATGTAGAAGAGAAGATAATCGACTACGTTTCCGGCAGGTCGGCACCCTTGCGATTTAATGGGGAAGGGGGTGGCCGTGCAAGACCTTTTTCCCAGAGCCGGAGTCCGGTAAGGAGCCCCGGATCCCAGAGAACCTGGCTACAACATGTCAGGAGGACAGCAGGTGGTAAAGGCCCTGGCCCAACTTCCCTTGCCCTGAATCCCATCCTCCCATATGATCAACGCTCAAAGGTTAAAAGTCATACATCCACAAAAGTCAATCCAACTCAGCTCCTGGGAACTTTCCCACTCCATTACATTATTATCGTAATCGAATTTCAATACAATTCTCTTCCGTTGCTGGTGAACCTGAATTCTCCTTAACCGAGGCCCGAGGGTCGACAAAATGACTCATGGAAAAGGTTCGTGGCTTCCTCCGCTTATTCGCACGGGACAATTATCAAAGTCAGTGGTTCGACAAAAGGATATAAACCCGCAAGAATAAACATAGGACAAAAAAGACAAAGTCTCTATGACGACAACGTAACTCATACACGAGTGCTTATTGTATGCTTGCATGTATCGAAGTGTGTGCTGATACTCCCAGGATCGTACTCTGTCAGAATGCGGAATTCGAGAACATTCGGCGGCAGAGTAGCCGATTTCAATCTACACGCTACTGGCTGTCGTACTACTAAGAAGACATCCCATCACAGGTAGTATATTTATTCATGCGCGCGAACTTGTGCCTCGCAAGTCAACACTGTCATGCTAGAAGTCCAATGATTGAACGGATTCAAGGGAACATTGTTGAACGCCGATTCATGACTAGTTCTCGAAGCCGGAGGTTCTTGTTCGGGAATTGACCAACGGGAATTATGGAATGGTTGACTGAGCAACCACCACTACGAGAATGGATTGATGGACCGAACAGCTACTGTCATACGTGTAAAAAAAAAAAATGCGGCGTGGTATACAGAGTGCGTGTGAAAGATGGTTCATGAAATGAGTAGAGAGCGACTGGGTGAAGTGAAACGAACATTATAATGGTATAGGCATAATGGGGTGTAGGAGGATGTGCGAATGCAAGACGAAACCAGGTCGATACAAACGTGAGGGCATGGAGATGAGGAAGCAGAAAGAGATGCAGCGCCAGGCGTACGAAGAATTTATGAGACGTTTGCAACCTCGATAAAACTCCTCCAATTCCAGCTCGAGGGTCCAGAATCATCATCGTTGTCGTTGTAGAGATCGATGAAGCTCTTGAGGGGAAACCATTCACTGGCCTTACCCGATTTATGCTTGATCCTCCTCTGTGAGGCCTTTCGCCCTCCGAATTTCGAGGCACCGTCGCCACTGGAAGGGCGAGGCACACGTGAAGGCGGGAAGGAAAGGGTTGTGGGCGATGGCGGGAGAACAATGTCCTCTGGTTCGAAGGAAGGGTTAAAGAGTTGGACGACATCGTCCTCGTGGTCAGATTTTGGGTCAATGTCTTCTTCTCCATCATCCTCGTCATCGCTCATACTCATAAAATTTTTGAGGTCCAGGCGAGAACGAGGCGGTGGTGGTGGCACGACAGGCTTCTGACGACCCTCGAGAAGGGCGAGGGCAGCTGCTCGATTGCGCAGACGAGTGCGGGTGGATACAGTCGAGGACTGTCTCGTGGGTGGACGAAGTGAGGGTGGTTTTGATGATGCAATAGAAAGCTTTTTGGGGGAGAGAGACTTGCGTCGAGGCAATGCGGAAAGATCAAGAGTCAAGGAGGGAAGGGGAGGAAGTGAAGGGAGGCGGGGAGGAGTAGTAGGAATGGGAGAGCGATTTGAGGGAGCTGGAGGTGGTGGTAGAGTCATGGAAGGGACTGGTTTTGGCGAAGGCATGGATCGCAACGAATCACGGGAGGGGACCTCAGGAATGCAACTACAGGGCAAAATGAGTCGTGTTTATAGGAGGGAAGAGGATAGGACATACTGGACTTTGGGCCTTGGCCTATTTGAGGAACGAGCGGTGTATTTTGAAGAAGGCTTGCGCTTAAGACTGAGGGAGCGCGTGGATTGCGTCTCTGCAAGGTCGAGGGAGAGGAAAGAGCGATAATGGTCATCGTCGTTGAAGACGATGTCAAAGAAGATGGCAGACCGATCGTCTGATGGGAAAACATCGCTGGAGGCCGAGATGGGCTCTGAGAGGAGGCCTGAGGTGAAGAAGGGGGAGTAGGGGGAGTGAGCACGGAACATCTGGACTGGCAAGGAGGAGGGCGTGCAACTGGGCGTGTTATATAGTCTCATTCCCCTTATATCCTCCTCCGGCCACAATTGGCTAGTCCACCGACTCTCCCAGGACCCCAGGTAGCCAGATCCATCTCAGATCTACCTTCCTCTTTCTCCCCCGATCTTTTCCCCCTCATCTCCGCTCCCTTCATTGTCGTTCACGAACAATGCTGGCTCTTGGACCCACTCCCACTAACTTTCTTCCATCCAAAATTCCTCCAAGTAGAACAAGGTCGGGTGCTCTAGGGCTGCCACGTTTTCGTGCACTACACTGTGATCACGTCGTGTCTGCTACATATTTCCTGACATCGGGAAGGCTGGGAGCGCGCGCAGTCCACTTGTGACATGAGTATTGTCCACAACATGAGGCATCACCCCCCATCCATGAGGCCAACTCCGAAGGGTTACTAGGCATTAGCTGGCAACCCGCCAACGGACCCAAATCCATCTCCAAGCCCACCGGGCCTTCCCCACGCGATCGACTTTGATGACCTCATCTTGATCCTGAGCGTGAATGCTGAACACCGTCGTCATTTCTTTCGTACAAGTGTCCGCACCGGCCCAGACAAGGTCCCGACGTTTTTCCCATTCGCCCTCCGCGAATTTCTATATCTGGTCAATTGCGCGTCACCGGGCGTCATTCGCGTCACCCATTACCTTTCCATTTATTCTGTGACCGGAACATTGGATACCCGGCCAAGAGCGTCTAAGCTGCATTCTTCCCCTCGTAACGGCAAAGAGCATTATTCGATCCTTGGTTCTGTTCACTAAAGAACCCCTGCTCGCCTTGATCCACCTCTTGACTTTTCCATCATTGTCGTCTACGCTCTGGTCATTTTACTCCCCACGGAGAACAGACAATCTTCAAACTCAAGCGAGCGATGTATTTACTGTTGTTTCCACGTCTACTTGCAGCATATCTAGCAAATCTCGGCAGGACGTTGATTGAAACCTGAACGTGGATGGCCTTCCAGCATCAGCAACTTCACAAATACCGTGTCTCATTTAGGGTAGGAGTGCGTAGGACCATAACCTCTCCATTCCCTATCGAAAACTCGATGACTGGTACCACCGAGCGCAGTGACGGGAAATGTAACCCCCTACGAATATACAGCTCCTTCCGCGCCATCTTGAACATCTACGCCATTTATCAACGTCAGAGATCCTATGCCACTTCTTGCTTTCCTGTTAATCACTACCATGCAAGTAGACCGTAATCTATGCTGCTCGGGTTACAAAGATGAACCTTTCATGGGTCTTGGGATCCCAAAGTCTATTCTCTTCCATGCTCGCCCAAGCCATCACGTATTCAAGCCAGCCCGAGAGATCTATCGTGGAAACAAAACATTTGTCTTTAAACCAGGGAACCCCCTTTTCGACGAGCTCCGCAAAGTTTATCTCAGATTCCTGGTTCTCCTTCGACCGCGTTGCGCTATTGTGCTTTCGAAAGGGAGATATCACAAGCCGATAGATCGAGTAATACTGAGCGTAGCGCTCAAAGGTGTTCATGCTCAGTTGAACCTGCATGTCGCTATGGATGTCACTCTGCTTCCGTTATACCACCTATCAGGTTGCTCATGCCAATCGGATCGTGAAGTTCGGAACATTACATGACACGGTGGGATCGGGTCCGCCATATCCACGTATATTGCTAGTCGCTTTTACGATCAACCGAAGAGGTGATTCTGAAATCTTCCGAAGGCTGCTAGCATTGTTCCGACCACCTTATACTTGGTTATGAATTTGGAGGCGCAGGAGATCACAAGTCCAGGGAACAAGGCCTTCTTCTTTCTATCCAGTTTCAGGTTATGGCTGCTAGTTATCTGAGGTTATGCCTCGCGAACGCGCGGGCGCGTTTACGCAACCAGTTCTCTTCCCTCACAGCGCCCACTAGCAATCCAGCGAATTCGTCGGCTGTTTCAAGTAGCAGTTAAACTACGCACTTGCTAGGAATGCAATCCCGCACAAGTAGCGCCCCATTTGCCTGTCGGACTTTCAGCGTGAAATCACCTTCAACGTTGAATCCCTATGTGGATTTCGGGTTGCTGGAATCACCCCTCACGCCCGACGCCTACCCCAAAAAATAATCATAGATTAGACGGTTTCAACTGCTAAATCTGTATGCGCTCCTCCTGGAAATTGGTGGCTTGGGCTCGGACCTAACTTATTGGACATGTTGTATCGTTCACGTTATTTTATGTCATCCTATATCCTTCAGTGCGCCTATATAGCTCATATCCTCAGGCCCTAAGAGTAGCGGACAGTTTGCAGTACGTTCGTAAAATGCCCAGAATCAATCTGAACCCTGGCAACAGAACCTGTCACTCCCTGCGCTAATAGTCAACCAAGGCATTACACTGGACGTATAAATGAGCACGGATTGGTTTGTACTGCATTAACCTCAAATTTAGTAGAATGTTGAGAAGTAAAGTTTTGAAATCGATACGACAGGGCCGCCCTGGTGCAACAAGTGTGACATGACACGACACGACGCGCTTATTCAGGGACGCCCATGTACTAAGAAAAGACTATTGATGCGCTCTCGACGGGAGTCCATTTTT
This sequence comes from Podaxis sp. C-F-101400, assembly GCA_018524895.1. NCBI lineage: Eukaryota > Fungi > Basidiomycota > Agaricomycetes > Agaricales > Agaricaceae > Podaxis > Podaxis sp. C-F-101400. The sequence goes on along the minus strand of JAEUWR010000623.1, from coordinate 541,012 downwards.
GCAGCCTTTTTTAGTGTTCGGATGGTTCAGGCGAACGTTCACTGTCCCAAAACGGACGTTCGGTATCGGTGAGTAGTAAGGCATACGGGCATCAATAAATCATCACCCGTGACCACGGTCTTTATAAGATAACCTAACCCAATGACTTTTAACGCCCAAACATGGTAGTCTTCGGTGTCCAATAGACTTCTGTCTGGTCCTCACATGGTATTCCTGGATCCTGTCACAGAAGCATACATGGGCTGTTGCACAGACGACATATGAAATGGAAGACCTGGGTGTAGTCGGGGCGATAAAGCCTGATAGAGTCCCACAGTCGTTGGTTCCCGCTCGTGGCTAGTGGTGCCAAAGGGGTCCCACTGGGTCCTAACGGCTTTCGTACTTGACGTGGACGATTATGTCCAAGTTGCGTCGTGCCGCCCTCGCTTATTGTGTGCGTGTATACCGTAATGCATCTCGTGTAATTGTTTCCTCGATTCCTCGTCCCACTTTGCATTAACCCGACCTTGCTCGACGTCCGGGAACGGCCAAGATGGGCTAGACGGTCGCCTCTTGAGATCATCAATTGCCATGGAACCCGATTAGATTGTGGCCTAGCCAAATTCGCATGATGCGCCCACAATTATCCCCCGCCACCAAAATAAATCCTCATTTTACTAGCAGCAAAAATGGTGAAGGTGGCGGAATGATACTCATCTCGAGAACAAATCAGCTAACTCCGTATATCCACCTCCTCTCCCCTTTTGTCGTTTCCCGCATCAAAAGAGGGATCCCATCACTGATCTCGCTAATCCTAATTGGAGTACTTTACCACATCGAGCAGCAGACTCTGGTGCCTTTGTGTCAGTAGTGTCATATCTCCTCTGGCTTGATGACAATGGTACTTACTCATATTTGTAATTCCCAACGACGCGAGCCTTTTGTCAGAGTCGTCTCAGCTGATCCACTCCGGCAACTTGGATAGACGTCCAAGCTGCACTATTCCTTTTCCTGCTCTCGCAAGCGCCATCAGATAGGGGCACCCGTTCAGCTGATGTCGCCGGCCGAGCCGACGATATCCTATCCCCTCAGGTCGCAATGAAAACGGGGGGAAATTGAGTGTTTTGATTTCCCTTGCAGCCTGGGATCCAGGCGTTGGCGCCTTTTGAATACTCAACCCTACTCAACGTTCAACATCGAATACGCGTGGAACCCGGGAGGGTTGGCTTTAGTAGTTGCCAACACCTGCATGGGCTAAATTCTTAAAAGCACCTTAATTCACCAAACCGAATAAGAGCTGTCAAGGGTTCATCATATGTACATCTGTCAGTGTCTTCTTGACTTGATGCTTGACTACGGAACCCGCCTCGCCTATCAATCAGTGTGTTTGAGTCCTAAGCTTTCGGAGGGTTCAGTTTTTAACCTCTGGTTCACAGACAATATTCGGAGATCTCCTAGCAGTGCCATCGTCCATGATTTAAACTCCCAGCACGAACAGGACTTGTCGTCCCACCTCGTCAAGCGTCATTGAAACAAGGAAGCTGACCTTTCTCCTCCGTCCGTCTCCTTCTGCACAATCCGTATAGTTTGATCAACATGCGTGTGTGGGTTCGCAGGCAAGGATGAGGGCTTTGCAATGCCGTTGGGAAGCTATTCCGTTCGTCATCATCCCTTTGGTTGAGATGTCGCTTTGTCAACAAACTAATAGCAATTTAGCTCGTGTTCTCATCTAATTCGGATACCAAGCCTTCCTGCCGCGGCATACCATATGGGATCTGAAAACCGGTTAGCCTCGCCAATCAGCTCAAATATTGAATGTTGGTGTCGCTGTAGAAAAACTGCCGAAATGTAATTGAACCTGTTACACAAAGGAACTCCTATGACGCCAGGAATAGGTAGTGTTACAGGTTCCAGGAAGCCTGACAGTGGAGGCCAGCCTACCGGTGCTTCTTGTCTCCATTAGGGTTCTTTACCCTTTGGATGCTGATGCTTTGCTTGTTTGCTTTTCACGTGAACCCAAGTTTTGCGCAAAAGGAGAGGAAGTTGTTCAGTAGGCAATATTCAGGTGGTAGCTTGACCGCACCCCGGAGGCTTGCACTTTTTGACATGCTATAGTCAAACCCTAACCCACGCAGGAGCCGTTTTGCCGCTTGGGTTTGGGAGTTCGATTCCGAGCGGGAGGATATGACGGCCAGTTGCCTCACATTATTTCCTCGTAGTAAGTACGATGAAGGAGATTACACCCGCAAACTCTCATCAATGCTGTCCGTGAGAGACTCACCAATGCGAAGCTAGCGCCTGTCCGCGATATTTAGGAACCTTGTAGGTGGGAGAGTCACGTCTTCTCCCCAGTAACTTGAGTGCCTTGCTGGGTGCCTTGCCGTCACATCAGAGATCTAGACAAACGGTGGGCGGTCCCGACGCTGACTACAGGGAAATTACTTGGAAATTATGAACACCACCGTGCTTCTGCGTTCCCCATGTCCGGAAAAGGAGAAACAAGATTATGAGGATGGGAAAAGTAATTCTTTTCTTGTTCTGTCGTTCACAAAGGACAGCAAAGTGTAACATTCGGGTATTTAGGATATGCTCTTGGTGCCAGTTCCCCTGGCCTTGACAAGTAAAGCTTAGGTAGTGGGCGTTTGATGGTGGCACAGTTTATGGGCAGGCGAGCGGCAAATTTCGGAGCCTAGGACGTAGATCATCCGCTCAAGCCCAGAGGCTTCATATCGCTCATATCACTCAACGATCCATGTACTCGGTAACGGCGATTACCCCGGTTCCACGGATTCCGCAGAAGGGCCTGAAGATGAAAATGTAATATACATATGTTGGTATATTACTCTCGTTGGAGTACGTAACCGTAAAAGTGGCATCTCGTGTAAGTAGTTTCGCCAATTGTGGGTTGCGGGTAAGCGGTCCCGTGGACTGTTGTCTTGGTGAAGGAAAGGCCAGGAACAAGAACATTTCATTGGTTGGAAGAAGTTAGGAAGACGGGGTGGAAAGAGCGCTGGCGCTCACAGCTAAAAATGCTACGTGCCCCCATACCGTACAAGGTAAAGGGGGCCTGGAAATCTTCGCTAAGTTGGACACGAGGCTGTTGTGAAGGCTAGATGTAAATTTGGCATCGGAAGCGCGCGGAAAGGAAGTGTGGTGTGTGTTTCAGAAGTGAATTTGGTGCAGATAGATCGAATTCCATTCTACAAAGAGATCGACCTCAATCTCCGGTCCAGCCAAGTCTCCTCAAATCCTTCCGACACTCCTCGGTTTCTTTCTTCACCCTCGTCCAATCATTTACAACCTGTTGGAAGCCACCCTGACCGGCGTCAACAAGCGCCAACAAGTCCCCATACTCTTTAAGCTTCTGATCCAAGATACGCTCTTCTTCCCGCATTTGGACCTCATCAGCCTTTAGTTTACGATAAGCAATGGTGGTGGCCGAAGCAATGGTGTCCCCGTGTCCAGGCTGTGTTTGGGACTTGGCCCCGTATAAAGAATGCTGAGCGCGGGCGCGCAGGAGGGATATTTTCACCAGAGAAGCTTCGATCATGGCTGAGATAAAGTCGCAGTGTGCTGCGGTCAGACCGTGACGCCGGGGTGGGATAGACTGTGTACTATGTTTGAGCGTTTGATGGAGGCGTTCATAGGTCTGTAAATGAACACACAGCCAACGGTTAGTTCCTGGAGTGGCAGATCCATGTGAAGACAACATACGGTTGAGAGCTGAGTTGATAAATCGTCGAGCCGCTTAAGACGTGCGAGGTTTTCGTGGTGCTTGGATTGAACGCTATCCGACAGGCTTTGGACTTTGTCCAGGAGAATTTTTTCCTTTGCAATCGGAGTAATTCCGGTTTCTGGCGTTTCACCGTCTAGCCTCATACAATGGGGATCAATATATAAATGGGACCGGAAACGCAAGGAGGCCGTACCCTCAGCAGGGAAGTATTGTAAAAGGGAATCGGCGAGGCTATCCGAACGAGAAGGGATTTGTTGTAGACGTGTTGAGTGGGCTGTCATGTAATGACGCATGAGCGGTGGGATTTTCGGAGGAAATAGAGGGATAACAAAAGGGCATTGAGTTGATATATTTTTAAGACTGGTCAGGGCGACATTGGCTTGGGCAGACTGGGGATTCTGGCTTGGGGAGGAGGATTATTGGGAGATGTGTGTATTGTGGAGGGTATTGGGAATGGAACGGCGTACCTGATTGTGCATTGGAAGGTCCGATTACATCATCACGGTCAGCTTGAATCTTGCTTTCCCTCTTTCTGCAGTCTGAAGTATTCTCTCTGCCCATTCAACAATCCAGCTAACCCTTTCGCCCGCTTGGCTAGTTACTAGTTGCGATTCATCAACTCTGATGCTATATAATTGGATCACCGACCTGCACTCCCAGGCCGCCAATGCTAACAATTCAGGGTTACTGAATGTGTATGCCCCAGGAAGGGATAAAAAAGGTCCTACCCATTCAACCCTCCTTCCTTCCATTCCCCCATGTCTATTCATACCTCCCCGCCCCCAGACCAGCCAGTTTCTCGCTCCCCACTTGAGCAATGTCCTCCGGAGATATGCAAGAGGATATTCACCATGGCCTGCGACGACGAAGGTCGTACGGGCCGTTCCCTGTCCTTGGTGTCGCGGTATATCCACGACGTATCTGAGGATATCAAATACCGCTCCCTCGCAGTTTGGAGCATGCCCCAAATCTTGCGCTGCCACCAAGTTCTCCTCACCAAGCCCCCACACCTTCGCCGCATCATCCACCTCTTCATTTCTGCCCATGAGCAAGTTCGTCCAGGCGAAGAGGGGCCGGTGGAAGGCTATCAATGGGGCACCCAGATCCACTACGTTAGTGCCTTCATCTTTCCTCTGTCTCCTTCACATTTTATATTTGCTGACCCGATATCCTCACAGGGATATGCATGTAATGCATTTTTCGGCATTTTGACTATGGCCGCGCCGACCCTCCGAACCTTTTACTTGTGTTCTTCAATTGCGCGCCCCACCGTCCTCCTTTCTGTTCCCATGCCTAACCTGGTTGAATTTACCCTCTTCAATGGCTTCCCAGCCGTTCCTACCATCTCTCCGCCATCCGTCGACTTCCCATCTCTGAAGCGGCTGCGGTTTACTGGCTTCACAGACCATTCCCGAGCTACATTCCACGAAATTCTTGTCCGTGCACCAAATGTCACCCACTTGTTCTTCCAGTGCCAACGCACGGCCGACGAGCTTCTGGGGCACGTCGCCTCGGTTTTTGGGCTCGAGGGCATCCACCAGAATCGTCCCTTTGAACGATTCCCCGACGAATTTTTGGACAAGATTGTCGAAATCCGGGTCGAATCTCCCAACAAGAGAAAGGGCTATCATGCTATAGCATATGAACGCATGGTCCAGAAGATCATGCAGATGGAGCGTCGAATCAAAGTGACGACGGTCCCAACCAAGGATCGAGTTGACTCTGACTATGCGCTTCTGGACTGGCTTCGGGACTCGACTCGGGAATGGAACTTCCCCACACCCCACAGATTTGTTGAATAAAATTCTTTCTTACAACATCTGCACGATCTTTACTTCAAGTCAACGCTCCCTGTTCCAAAACTCTTTGTTCATAGCCAACACTATTACGCCTTCGGACGTTCCGTCATTCCCTTCACCAAAGTCTGCACGCCACCACTTACTATACCCCTGATACCCCCGCCAACGGCTTGTGCAACTCTTACGGCACCGCCCATGGTCTCGACGCCCCTCGCCAACAAATCCCAACCAGCCGCCACACCGGATTTTCGACCGTCTGCCCCGGCTGTCATCATTATAGCGGCTTTCAACGAGTCCAACTCGTTTACTATCTCGAGCCCCGTCGACCGTGCCCATACGACAGGTCCGAAATCCGTAGTGTATATTTTATGTAGCTTGTCCACTGCGGCCATTATTGTGTGGTTCGTAAGATATCGTTCTCGTGCATATGGTTGTAAAGCCGTATATGACCCTAGTTAGTTCATAAACGCCCTTCGTTAGTAAAATGAACCCAGTACGATAAAGAATTTTTAGGATGTTGCTTACCGACGTCACTTCCTTGGAGAATGGCAGTTTCGATGCACTTGGCAAGACATTCAACATCTCCAAGGCCGAGGTTGAGACCTTGACCGGCGAGAGGATGTATTGTATGTGCTGCATCTCCAATGAGGACTGTACGCGCGCCCGTACCTTCGCCGAGATAAGATTCGGTGTGGTTGAAACGGAGTGGGAAGGAAGCTACAGATCCGGCCTGGATAGAAGTAACTAGTGGAGGGACAAGCTCAGAATCTGCGGGAGGAATGCCGACGCGCACGTTACCAGGCTGCATCGCAGCAGAAGAGGACAGAGCAGAATGCTGATCGGTACCATGGCTTTTTTCTCGCCAGAGCACCTCTTCTTGGATCTGTTGAGTGGTCAACGGTGTGTCTGCAGCCTGGGCCTCGAAGATGCGGTTATAAAGGTACTGGAGAGAGACTTGAGGCAGCCGGAATGCGGCGTTGATCATACATGCGAGAATGGAGGGGTCACAGGCCTGCAAGGCTTGGACGATAGGGGGTCTTGTTGACCAGACAAGAGAAGAGACGGTTGGGGACAATGGAAGGAAAGCAACTGGGCCGGTAGGGAGGAAACGTTGGTAAGCAGTGGTGTTTGGGCCTTCGTATGCACTCCGTGGGTGATGTACGAGTGTAGCGACGACGCCTTGGGTGTCGTACGACCAGCCAAAGGAGGGGATTTGGGCATAGGCTCGGACTGGGGAGTTGAATCCATCTGCACCCACCTACGGGAAGGAAAAAATTGAGACGAGTCTAGCAACGACTCAGTGAAGCAACTCACAAGTAGTCTCGCCCTTAAACGGCGGCCATTATTTAGGTTCACAATGGGCCAAGCACCGTGCGCCTCTGATTCCCGGGTGATAGAAGTAACTTTGGTCCGGTGGATGAGGTCCAGTCCAGGTACCTTGTCGAGAAGATGTAGGAGACCTCGCTGGAGGTTGAGGTTTTCTGTGAGGCGTGCCATTCCCTCGTATCGCGAGGCGGTAGCTAGCTCTGTAGTGTCGAAATTGATACGTGCGTCGGAGATGCCGTCCCAAACTTGCATATGTTCAACGGGACATGTTCGTTCGTGTTGGACGTAATTCCATGCACCAATATCTGTAAAGCATAAATATTGTTAATAAACCCGTGTGCGTAGCGGACGACTGTATGGACCTTTCAGGAAGGCGTAGGAAGCATTTGTAAGAGAGCTAACGCGGTTGGAGTATTTGTCGGGAGGTAACTGCCAGGTACGAATCTTGTCGAGGTCGCCGGCCTCGACAAGTGCGACGCGGAGATTTTGTTGAATGACATTGGAAGCAGCTGTAAAGTTTGTGATGAGGAAAGAAGGATGAGAACGGATATGGAAAGCTGACCGAGAGCACCCGCAAGTGCAAGTCCGGCAGGACCGCCTCCGACTATAACAACATCGCAATCCTCGTACGCAGGAGCAGTGGAGAGGTGTCTACGACGACCGCAAGAGAGAAAGAGTCGAGGGGGTAGCCTACGACCGAGGGCGAGGGAAGGGGGCATTGGGAAGAGGCAAGTTGTTTTGAGTAACCAGTGCCGGTGTTTCTCTCTCAATAATTATGCCCTCCCACATCACCCACCAGTCCTCTCCCATAACCACAACAACCACTCCCATCCACAAACACAGACACCCCCATGTCTGCTGCTCCCATATCCCCAGCACAGGCTATTGGCGAGTACCTCCAGTCTCCTGACGACCTCGTCAAGATATCCGCGTTCAGGAAGAAGCTCGAGAAGGAAAAGGCCTCCATCGATGCTCGCCTAAAGAATGGCGTCAGGGAACAACTCCAGACCACTCGCGAGGGTCTGCGCAAGCTGCTGGGCACTCGGGATAACGTCCAGGTCATAAAGGACGAAATGCTTGCCATCGAGAAGGCTTGCGATGACCCCCACATCAGAGTCCCTACATTCGACCAGATTAGCCGGGTGTGTATATTTACTTCCGCAACGTCCACTCGTTAATTTATGGCTGGAAGCATAGGTGTCCATGGTGCACCGCAATTTCGAGTCAACCGAGGAAATGGTCAACAACCTTCTCGACATGGCTACCAAGCTAGACGATATCGAACGTATGCTCGCTTCGGACAGCAAGGACATCCTTGGCCCTGCTCCCAACCTTCTCATTATCCACTATCAACTCAACCAGCTTGAAAACTTCCGCAACCAGACCATGCACCAGGCCAAAAAGGCAAAGCAAAGTTCACAACAGACCCTTGCCAGGTGGTTTGAACGACTCAATAATGTCATCGCCGCCTTCGATGAATACGTCCTTGAACTCGCTCGCAATGTCTTGAACTTGGTGCGAGCAGGGCATCCGGATGTTGTTGTCAAGCTCATCAAAATCGCTGAGGTCGAGGGGCGGGAAGATGAAAAGGTATGCATACTCTTGGTTACTGTCCGCACTTGGGCTTACACCTCACAACAGGCAGTCGCACTGCGCTTCGTCAAGAAAGCTGCAAAACTAGACGCAGCACTCAAATTCAAGTCCCTGCAAGCCAACGCCCGAGTCCTCAAACATTATCGTTCCAAAATCGTCAAAGCCATTGCCGAATCAATCCAGGCCAAATTCGAGGAAGCCTACCAGCGCGACGAACAAAATCCCGTCGGCTTCCTATCCAATCTCACCTGGATGTATCAGGACCTCATCCGTATCGAAAAGGACGTTGCCCCATGTTTCCCTCCCGATTACAACATCTACTCTCATTACATACGCGAATATCACAAGGCGCTCAACAACATTGTGAAGCGTCTTGCCAATGCCAAGACCGACGCTAGCGTGCTACTTACCCTCTTCGACTGGCTAAAGGAGTATAAGGAGAACATGAAAGACCTCAAGGTACCACTGGAACTCCTCGAACCGCCTCTCTTGGACGGCAAAGAACAAAGCCTCATCGAGGATTACGTCCAACTCATCATCCAAAAGCTTGATGAATGGTCCAACAACCTAATCAAATCCGAGATCGCAGAATTTACCAAACGTGAAAACCCACCCGAAGTCGATAGTGACGGTCTTTACGAAACCCAAGGCGCCGTCATCCTTTTCCAAATGGTCAACCAGCAAATTGACCTCGCGACCGAGAGTGGTCAAGGTGCTATCCTCGCACGTGTCGTCGGTGAGACAAATCGGGTGATGCGGAGTATCCAAGACAAATGGGTCAAAGTCATCGAAGCAGAATTCAAGAAACAAACCGAGAAACCAGACGAAGTTGCTGGGGGCTTGGTGGAATACTGCATCGCCCTTGCTAATGACCAGATCAAATCTGCCGACTACGCGGAAGCCCTCCTGGCCCGCCTCGAACCGCTTGTCTCTGAAAAGTATCGTGTGCCAATCAACGAACGTCTCAACGATGCTATCGACGGCTACCTTGACGTCGCGAAGAAGTGCACACAGACCTTGATAGACATCATCTTCAACGACCTCAAACCCGCCACAAAGTCCCTCTTCCAACAGCCCTGGTATGATGGAACGATCCAGCAAATCGTGGAGACTATGAGAGACTATATGGGAGACTACCAAACATACCTGAATCCTTCACTCCTCGAACTCCTCGTAGAAGACCTTCTCGACGCTCTCCTCATCACTTACCTCAATGCCCTCGCCAACTCCCCCAAACTCAAGATGCCTGCGGCTGCTGAACGCGTCCGAGAAGACCTTTCTGAAATACGCACGTTCTTCATGACGCTTAAGCCCGTGAAGGAAATTGGCCAGAGTCTTGAAGTGTTGGAGATGATCCTCGCGCTGTTGGAAGCGAGCAAGGATATCGTGTTTTTGTCGTATTGGTCATTTGCAAAGGTGCATGGACCAAATCTCGCGTTCATCGAGGGCTTGATGAAGGCGCGTGGAGACTTTGACCGTGCTGCCGTGAGTGAGGTGATGGACAGTATAAAGAGAAAGGTAAAAGATGAGAACATACAGGACCGTAAGTGACATCTTTAACCTGCCATTCCAGACCGGTGCTGACCCCAACTCCTTTCCCTTTTCTTCCCCATCAGCCTCTGAACCAACGATTATGAAGAAGGTTGCAGTACAGAACGCGTTTTCCCGTTTCTTGCGGACGTAGCCGCACCACGGTGCCACAGCATCACACACACATCGCAATTCACGTTTGTTGTTGTATGTATTTGTACACATGGAATTGTGCCATAGGGATAAATTCACACTTCGTCTCACTGATGATCAACCACATTTACGTTTAATTCACCTTCTCTCCGTGCGTCTTTCTATTCTGTCTTCGCTTTATCTATGCTTGCCTGGGATCTATCCGGCAGTGCACCTGCGACCTCGTCAATCTTCTTGAACTGCCACGGGAAACGAGAGGGATATAAGAAAGGGCGCAGATCGAATCCTAGACAGTGGGTGTGTGATCAATGTCTCCACTTTTCAGACAAGTAGCAAGTCACTTACGGTTGTCATCAGGACTGTATGATTCCTGCGGAACAAACCTAGTCAATAACACGACCCAAATGTAGTTTGAGGTGGCACAAACCGCATGATAGGCTGGTGTCAAAGTAGTCATCTTATGTCTATTCCTTGCGTGCTCAAAAAAGAACAGCTTGACTTTTTCCGCAATCTGGCCCGTTGCACCGTTGAACGATCAACGGAACACAAACATGAGCTATATTGATGACACACCTGGACAGGCGAGAGGAACGGACCCCACTCGTGGACGAGTTTCGTGAACATGCTGTATGGACCACATTTCTCTATTTTGCGCAGACGACCGAACACGGAGAGTTCGTCATACGTCATGCCCATGTCGGCCTGGACGGGGAACGCTTAGAAAGGTGGCGAATCGGACCAGACCGGACCTACCTCGTCGCTCTGCACGTAAGTTTCGGTTATAGGCTCCAGCTCAGCAGTTGGTACAGCGTTGAGGAAACTGTTTTAAGTCAGAAGGGACCCCCCAACTAAGGCGGGAGGTGGTTTACCTCGTCAAGATCGGCAAGTTGAACGAGTCTACTGCCCAGGCAATGAACTTCTTCAGGTCCGTCTTGCTGATGCCACCTATGGGGTTGATGTCCGCTGTGAAGAAAAATCTCGTCGTATGGTCTCTGGCTTTCAAACGATAAATCCTACCTGACGAGCAATCATATTTTGTCAGATAACCGCGCAGGCTGGCCCCGTTAAATAATCTGTCTCCAGAACTTCATTGGACGCTTACCTCTCATCAACATTTGCACTGCCGAGAACCAGAAGCCCGCCACTCTTTCCTCGCACCCAAGGTAATAGCTGCGCGAGCAAATACGAAAGCACCATTCGCAGACGAGCTTGAATGTTCTGGAGGGCTAGGTTCTCTGCGTTGCTACCTCCCTGGAGACGGAATTGTGGGCGGCGCCCGGTCACTACAGCGAACAGGTTGCGAACCGCTGTGACAATAGTGTCCATGTTCAAGTCAATGTGGTAGCTAATGCATTGCCACGAGGCATTGGGATAACATCGCTGAAGGGAGTAAGGGGAGGGTTCCTTACCTTCCAATCGCCTCTGCCAGATCCTTAGCTCGTTGGCGGGTCTCAACACTCGAGTTTTCTGTTCCCATGTATGCAGTACAGAAAATGCGATTGGCGAATTCTCGAGGATCGGACGGGATATAAGATGAGTCTTCCGGTTCTCCGGTCATCCTCCTGGCGTCAGCAATAACCTGTTTGTCTATACCAGTACATTAGACTGGGTGGCTCCAGGGATTGAGAAAGCACCAGTGGACGTACCTCCCCGGTTTGCCGCCTCTGCAACAAGACGGCACATGGAATGGACGATGACCGCCGTTGCACAGCTATCGATGCCACCACTCAAAGGGAGGAAGTATCCCTGGGTTCGGGAGCGTCTCAGATAGTCCCATAGCCAACAGGCAGGCCCCAGCCTTATGTCATGTGTCAAAATATCGAGAACAAAGGTAGAAGGCCGCTTACGCAATTTCCTCCTCGGGTCGATGATAGCGCACGACGGACTCCTTGCTGCCGGTAAAAGCCACTACATCTTCATCGGGCACCTCAAACTTGCCGCTACTCAAAGCAAATGGAACCTCTATCCTGTGATACCGCTCAGCACTGGCTGCCTGCATGCTCCGACTCGACTTTGCCCTGTGCGCTCGGACGTCCTCAATGTCGATCGTTGCAGTTACGACCTCGACATCAGTCAGGGAAAATTGAGATCCCTGTGCAATAATGCGACCATTGATGGCAATCATCGCGCATCCGTCGTAGTACAGGCGATCTCCGTCGCAGCCTCGCTGGTTTGCATATAGGTAAACGCCACCAAGCTGTTCGTGCAGAATTAGAGGGGGGTGGAAGGAAGAGAGATTGTCCAAACCTTGAGTGTGGCCTCTTTAATTAACTCTACTCTTGTATATAACTTACGAAGTTCGTGATGGCTTCCACTTGAATTGGTGAATATTTCAACGCCGTCAAGGCCCATAAGAATATGAGGACTAACAGTATGATTCAAGCGGAGTCGGTTGTACTTTTCATCTCTGAGCACTCACCTGGCAGGCGTAAACAGTTCTTCGCATAATTCAACTCCAATACAGGTATCAGCAGTGCTAATGACAGCATCGCCGAAGGGAACTTTGACCTGTGGGACAATCAAACTGGGTGGATTGATATGATTTTACTTATGCGTACCTGTTTAGTGACCGCTTGAATAATCCTCGGTAGATAATGGTCCTCCCATTGACGTTGTTTAGCCCAAGGTGTGAAGTACCTTAACTCTCGGTAGTTTCCATCGTTTGCGAGCCACATCTTGGGTCGGATGAGGAGAATCTTGCGATCATGGATGATAACACGGCAGTTGTAGATCACGTTCTTGTGCACAATGGGCCTAAGGATCCCATGAGGCCAAGCTAACAGGGGGAAGTGTTCAACAACCCACATTCCGATATCGCATACAATTCCCATAGTCTCCTCGGACGACAATAGTTTTGCGAGTACTTCCCATGAATGGAGAACCGTGTCTCCTATGGGGTCATCAGCTAATGGAACCCCCAATCCTAAAAGCACTCAACGAACCCTCGAGGAAGTGATCCAGACAACCATATCCTCTATATGGAGTCAGCGTTACTTTGATAGGGATACGGAGAGGGGACGTACGGAACCTCTAGCTCTGGTCCGACTCTTAGCCTGGCACCGCGGCTCTTTGCGATAACTATACTAGCCAAGATCCGTTCGTAGTTTCCCTGACGAGCGTAAGAGGTATCATCACGATACGTTATAAAGGTAGACATGCCTGGAAATCTAGCGCCCATTGGTTTAGGGAGCTAGGAATATGTAGTTATCAGCGTCTTTTGCAACCTCTGAATCTCATGGCGCACCATCTGACCAGTGTAGTGTTCATTAGTTACAGAGACAGGCAGTCGAGAAAGATACGCTCACGTTGCCAATGTGATGAGGTGTCCCATTGTCCTCTAACTTATGTTGGACCTAGGGGGCCAAGAGAAGGCAGTATACGGGGAGTGAAGGGGGTGAGAGGTGACCGGCGACGCATCAACTAGAGATTAGATCACATCTTATTTAATCTCTTGTCTGACCTCACAGGTTTGATGGCTTCTCGATGATGGCATGAAGACAGTTGCAAAACAAGCATCCAAGTCAAGAAATGGTATCGTGATATTGCAGCCGTGTACGTAGCAAGGATTTCAACATCTATCAATCTATCGTAAAGATTACTAAAGAAAACGGTGCCAAGGTGTTTAACAAATTAAAAGCTATGAGTGCAATGCAGAGAAGCGTCAGACTATGTTACTAGGAGTACAGATACTATGTTGCAGGGTACACGAGGGATTTTCATGCAGAGGCATTGGCATACGAAGGAGGAGCTGAGTTGAAAAGAGTTAGCAGGGGTCTTGGCCCTGAGAGTGATCATGACAAACCTGGTGACCGCGGTGCGCTCTGGAGAACGCCGATAACAGCAGCGCGTTCGTCATCGGACAGACCGTCTGCGAAACGGAGGAAACCATCAAGAGCTGCCTTGCGATCTTCCTTGGTCAACTCCACCAGGCGACGGGCTAGATAGTCGGCTTTCAGCTGAGCAATCGTTGCAGTGAGATCGAGTTTCTCGATGGCCTCAGCTTCTTCCTGGTAGTCGGTGGGGGGTTGAATTCCAGTGAGGTTGTTCAGCAAGCGGGAACGGTACTCGTAGGTGGCGTCGGGGCTGGCTTCGGCGAGGGTCTTGAGGGCTGTAGAACGAGCGACACGAGCACGAATGGCCCAGTAGAAGAACCGACGAGCCGTCTTCCATTCTGCAGGCTTCGCGCAACCTTTAGCTTCCATACGACCGGTACGACTAGTATCCTTGTTAGTAGATATAGAAGGTGCGAACGAACGTGTTCCTTACTCATGCAAGTCGGCATATAGGAGAGCAATCTGCTTGTAGGTGGGTTGTAGGGTCTGCTCGCGTTTAGCCAAGGCAGCAGTAGCGGCGGCACGCTCCTCGTCAGTCTTGAAAGCATCCTTGCTTTCGCGGACCAGCGCAGCATATTCAGCGTCCAAACGCTCCATCAACTTGAGAATCTTTTCCCGGCGTAACTTGATCTCTATGACACCCTCGGGTTCAAGAACACCAGCGCGAGCGTCGACATCAGCATACATTTCCATCTGCTCAGGGTTGATAGAAGGATCGAGGACAACCCAGGCTCCACCACGAAGTTCGCCATTAGGGAGAATGTAGACGAAGACGGGCTGTTTGTAGCTCGACAAGCCATCAACTATCTTCGAACCTTGTTTGAGTACCTCATCATACATGTCTTGCTGACCACCGGAGAATCCGCGCCAGTTAGCAAAAATGATAAGGGGGAGGCCCTCGCGGTTGAAGTCGAAGATGGCTTGGGCGGTCTTGTAGGCGGAGTTGGGGTACCAGACTTGACCAGCTTCCATAATGCGTTGTTCGAATGATGCTGGGTTAGCTGGGTCTGCGGGAACAATGCGTTCAATAGTGCGAGTTTCGACGGCAATAACGCCAATGGGGATACCGCCAAGGCGAGCACGACCAACGACTACGGTCTGAGCCCATCCGCTCAGTGTCTCTTGGAATGAGCCCTTGTCGAAGAAACCGCTCTGCCAGCTTCCGGTTGCCTCATCATTCTTGCCCTCAATAAACCACCTAGGATCATAGGTCGTCTTGGGAGGGACGTAGTCAATGTCACGATCCCAGGTGTCTGCTGTCTCGAGGATGGGGAGGGGGGCGTTCTTGAATTCGGGAACGTAGGAGAGCCATTCAAGGATTTGGGTGGCGCCTTGGAGATCACTACCAGCAGTGAGGTGGGAGACACCATTTTTGAACATGATCTGGGTGCCACCAAGCTGCAAGTTTGAGGTATAGACCTCACGGCCGAGCACTTTGTTGAGAGCACCAGCACCCGTAAGGATTATAGGCTGACCCTCAACCTGAACAGCGCGTTCTCCTAGACGGACGAGGTAGGCACCGATGCCAACAGAGCGAGCTGTGACGAGGGTAATGGTGAAGATATCGTCGTAGGCGCGAGAAGTTTCACCAGCGATGAGACCGGATCCCCTGAGCGACTCGACACCGAGCCCATCTTGGAGGCCAATAATATCGGTAATCCTAAAGCGGCGCTCGCCTTGGTCTTGGATCTCTTCAACCCGGACAATATCCTTGCCCTTCTCCTCGATCTTGATGAGGTTCTCTGGGGTTAGATAGAGGTAGTTAACTCCCTTTTCAGGGTGATCATTATCGTTCCAAGCAGCGGAGAACAATGGGAGAAGTTCCTCGGCGATGCCGATACGAGCACCAGAATTGGCGGATAGGTAGATACGCGGCAAACCATGTTTGCGGGCGTATTGGGTGACGAGATAGAAGAATTGGTCTTCAACAGGACCGAAAGAGCCAATTTTGAAGGTGATGTCATTGGCAATAACGACGACGCGACGTCCGTGGGGGTATTCGGGAGTATGAAGGGTGAAAACCCAACCAACCATACCGAAGGCATTGTTACCTGGAGCCCTGTCAACCTCAACAAGTTGGTCATGCTCGTCCGTAACAAGTTCCTTGGATTGCAAGTAGGTCTTGGGGAGGATAAGACTGGGGTCGGCGGCGCGGGCCTTTTGCCAGACATTTTGGAGGGCCTTAGAGAAGAGGTCGGGGAAGTCGTAGACGTAGGTGGTGCCAATGAGGTGGGCCTGATACCGTTTGGGTTGCAGGGACTCTTTGGTGGGGTAAGGCTGGTGGACAGGCTGAAGGTGGAGGGGACCCTTCTCGCCGATAGACTTGAGGATAGTGGTACCGCGATCGGTGGTGATCTCCTGATAACCATGGTAGTTGACAATGAAACCGGAGACGTTCTCGATTATACAACGAATGGGTGTGACATTGCCTTCATCATCTTCAAGGGCGAGGCGAATTTCAGAGCCTGTCACATGCAAGCGCCAAAGGCGTTTACCGTGGCGCTCAATGAAACCGGAGATGGCGGCCAAGACATCCTCGTACGTTACAGCGAGGTTGTATACGAAGTTCATGAAGATGTGGTTGCAGTCGGCGTTACGATGTTGGGCACTGACAATCTCCAAAGCGTCGAGGATACCGGTAACAAGGCGATCCGTTTCAGAAATAAGATATTCTGCTGTGCTCATGGAACCGCGAAGGCGACCAGGGCGGACAAGAGCACGAACAAAGAACCTGTTGTCGAGCTGGTTCTCGTGGGCAACGGCATGATAGATGTGGATTTGCTTGGTCTCAACAAACACAGGCTTCAAATTGTAGTTGGAGAGACGGCTCAACTCCAGCTGGAAGGCAAGAGCGGGTTCGATGTTACGGATGGCCTTCTCTTCACCCCAGACGCCGTTGTGCTCGCGAATAGTGTAGTAGACAGGGTAGACGCTTGGGCGACAGATGAAGAAAGTGACACGACGAACACCCTTGCGCTTGAGGATATCAACGTGATCATTGACAAACTTGACTGCCGTCTCGTTCCAGGCCTCCTCAGGCAGGTCATCTTGCTCACAAAAAATGCGGAGGGCGATGTTGACAACATTAGGGCACTGGGCGTCTGAGCCGTATCGTTCGGTGAAATCTTCAGCATCGAAGACGGGGAGGGTCGCAACAACCTTGGAGAATCCTTTGGCAAGTGCTTTCAGATTGGGGAAGGAGGCGATGGCGCCAGTACGGATAGGTTGCGATTGGTGACGATTGATCATATAGGTGAGATCACTGACGGAACCCTGCCTGCGGTTCTCACTATATAGAATGTTAACCAAGAAGTATGATCCAGAGGAACTGTATCAACGAACCTGAATCCAAAACGAGGAGTTGAGGGAGGCGAGTGGGATTGGCCGAGGTTGAAGCGCCAAGTCAAAATATTCGGGACTTCACCATCATCCAACGTGTCACCCTCCTCGTAATCGATGGAAAGGAGAGTATACGCCCTATATGCGCGACGGACATAAACCTCGAATGCAGCTAAGAGGTCTGTGAGACAAAGGAAAATAGCAATCTGGACGAAAGCCTACCGAGAGACACCATGGGGTCAGAATGGCTGAAGAAGGTGGGGAGCACATCAAAGACAGTATAGCGAGAGTCACTCAGTTCTTTGAGGACCTCGGCAGAGGGTGATCTAGAGCCAGACTGGCCAGCTTCACCATAGTAATTATTTGACACCGAATTTTTGAGGACGGCCTCCATTTGGACGCGACGCTCTTCGTAAGAGGGCATCTGACCCAGAATGAGAACTTCGCGAGCCTTGAGGCAAACGGGCGTGGAAGACCTAGAGGGAAAGATTGGTGCACGACAATGAACAAAAAGGGGAAGGTACACACTTGGCTTCCAGCGCAGCGAGGTCTTGCAAGACTTTGTAGAGACGGCTTTCGGGATTGGAGACATTGATACCGCTAGTCTTGATGTAGTCGAGGATGGTAAGGACTAATTTGACTTTGCTTTGGACCTTGATGTGGCTGAGAACCAGGCTGATGGCCTTGTCCAAGTCATCTTTGTGCCGTTCGCGGAGCGCAAGAACTCGAGCCTCGATGCTTCCACCAAACAACTTTTCCGTAGCCTCATAGCGGCCAAGAAGGTTAGCTAAAATCTCCACTTCGTGACCCTTAGCACCGCCGAGGTATCGTTCCGCAATCTCGAACAAGATGGCGAGTTGAGAGCGCGTTCGTGATTTATCTGCCGCAGGAACCTCCTCATTGATATGGTGCTCGAGGACCTTCTTTATGCGGCTAGCTGGAAACTCATGGCCATCACCCTTGGCTTTGGCAGCATCCATGGCAGATCGAATGCTTTCCTCTAACTTGGGTGAAATACGGCCGGAAAGCGAAGACAGGACGGAATTAGTTTCGGCGTAAGGGAGTTCAGGGTTATGGAGGACGGAAATCAGTTCCTTGAAAGTGGCAGCCATGATAGACTGGTTATCAAACCCATCGAGGATGTCGTTCAAGATACCAAGGCAGTAGCTGAGACGTTGGTGGGGCTTGTTTCCAATGACGCCAGGAGTTCCGAGCGGAGGTAAGAGTCCGTCAAAGGGTTTGGCATGTTTGACGCGAGCGGGATCATCGAGCGTGAGGATGCCGAGGATGTCACCAGGTTCGAGACTGACACCAGGTTGTTTGATCAACTGAACGATACCGTCTTCGGAAGCAACAAGGGGCATGTACATTTTCATGACCTAGATTGAAAGTTAGACGTTTGTTTCCAATACTACGTTCAACGAGGACACACACCTCGATTTCAGCATATTGCTCGCCAGCATTGATATGATCACCGCTTTCAACAAAGTACCGAATGAGTTTACCAGGACTGGGGCTCCTGAGCTGAGTGGGATCGTTCTCCTGCTCGATGAGGCAGGTTTTGGAGTCGATCATCAAACGAAGGGCGCCGACCTCCTCACGCCAGTAGATGGTGTGGCTGCGACCGTCTAGGAGAACCAAAAGACCACCGTCGGCGAGGGGACGGGCACCAACTAGTGTGCGACCACCATTGAGGTAGAGGGTCCAGGTCGTAACGGAAGAACGAGCGCAAGTGAAAGAATAGCGGACATTCTCGTAGATGAAATCGATGCCGAAGACCGTCTTCAAAACGTCACGAGCGGGGACTTGACCTTTGTCGAGAATGCGTTTGTACTCGGACCAGCATGCCTCAGAGGCCATGTGGGCCTTGGTAACAGCGCCACAGACAATAGCGAGAGTCGTATCAGGGCGCTCAGCAGTGAGTTTGTTGCTGATCAAGGAGTCGAGCCACCCAGTGGTGAACTTGTTGTCCTTGAAGGCTTCCATCTCGAGGAGCTTGATAAGATATTCTACCGTGGTACGGAAATCACCACGAATGCTCAACTCCTTCAAAGCGACAATCATATTCTTGCGGGACTCGCTCCGATCCTCGCCATAAGCAAAGATATGGCCGAATTGTGAATCAGCAAACTCATGAAGACCACCAGCACTGCCAACAGAGAAGTAACCCCACACATTGGTGCTTGAGCGGAAGTTCAGCTCTTGGAGAGAACCGGAAGAAGGTTTAAAACCAGCATCGGGATTCTCAGCGGTGATACGGACGGCAACGACGTGGCCCTTGGGCTGGGGTTTGCGTTGAAGCTGGTTGGACTCGGGCTTGGCCATATCGAAATCAATTTCCGATGATCCTGTAGGAGCCATGCCATAGAGGGTTCGGATGTGGCGGATACGATGAAGGGGAATACCCATAGCAATTTGGAGTTGAGCCGCTGGCAGGTTGACACCAGTAACTATTTCGGTTGTAGGGTGTTCGACTTGAAGACGAGGGTTGAGTTCGAGGAAATAAAAGTAATCGTCGGCGTGGCTGTAAAGGTCTACAAGATAGGTCATTGAGTGCATATATGCTGCGATAACAACTTGACAACGCACACTCAACAGTACCAGCACTAACGTAACCAACAAGCTTAGACAGGCGAACAGCGGCACGCTCCATTTGCTCGAAGGTGTCCTCCTTGGCGATAGTCACAGGGGCCTCTTCGATAATCTTCTGGTGACGACGTTGAACGGAACAGTCGCGACCAAACAGCGAGATAGCATCGCCATATTGATCAGCCAAGAGCTGGACCTCCAAGTGGCGAGCCTGTCCAGCAAGCTTCATGATGAAAATAGGCGAACCTGCCGTGGGTTAGGATAGCTGCAGCCCATTTCAGAGGCCGGCGACCCACCTGGGATCTCCCCCTCAACCGCATGGAACGCGTTTTTGAACTGATCAGGGCGGTCCACCTTCCTAATACCTTTTCCTCCTCCGCCTTCACTGGCCTTAATCATAACTGGCCACCCAATTTGCTCCGCGCGCTTCAAACCTTCCTCGACAGTAGTAACACAAGCATCAGCATATGCTTTGTCAGGCACAGTCACATAACCATCCTCGGATAGGATGGTGTCAGTAATGCCACTACCTGACCAAGGCATGGTAGGAACATCGGCACTCTGCGCAACTATGGTACTGGAGATCTTGTCGCCAAGGCTGCGCATAGCACTTCCAGGGGGGCCGATGAAAACAATCTTGTTTTTGCTAGCAGCTAGGGATTCGGGAAGTCGTGGGTTTTCAGAGGCATGACCCCAGCCAGCCCAAACAGCATGAACGCCAGCACGTTCGGCGACATCGATGATAAGATCGACGTTTGCGTAGTTGTTGTTGTTGGTTCCACCGGGAACCTCAATGTAGCGATCGGCCATGCGAATATATTCCGCATTTACTTTGAGATCTTCGGGAGTGGCCATAACAGTGAATTCGATCTCGCGTTCATTGCCAAAGGTCTCGTAACTCCATTGTCGAACGGAGCGGATTTCCTTAACAGCAGCGATACCTGAATCGATGATTAGTATGGCGGGCGGACACGCGGAGTGGCACCGACAGACCATTGTTAGCGATGAGGACCTGTATGATCACGGTAGATGAGCCAGAGCAGGACAAGGGGACGAGAAGTCGAGAGACGCGTACCTTTGTGATAACAGTGTGACCGCCATGCGATTGCACGAAATTCTTGACACTACTCGGCGGGGCTTTATCCAAGGAGTTCCCGCCTAGAAAGAGGCATTAGGAAAGGGCGGGTATAGATATAACAACGCAAAGGAAGTTTACCAATGAAATGTTGCACTCTGGAATGGTCGTAAGGGGACATTGGGTATAGCCACTAATCTGACGACTGGCAGCTGGAGGAAAGGGGAGGTGAGGAAGGACGGTAGGCAGCGAGTTTTTATTCTCATCCTAATACTCTCCGCTCCGCTGGGGTCACGGTGTTGATCGACCCCAAAATTCTGTGATGGCTTACCTCAGCCGATTGACCCTAAATTATGGAAGAGTTCAACCCTGGCCCTGCAGCTTGCAGCCCTTGAGTCTCCTCCGCGCAACCTTGAAGGAGTTCGTGTGGCTCTCTGTCGCATATCCTGCACGGTTGTACGCGTATCTCGATGATCCTAAATATTCTATGTTTCCCCGACTGTTCAGCCCCTGCTCAAGCGCTCCCAACGCGTGTGAGCTTCGCGTGCTGAAACTAGACAAAGGGCTTGACGCGTCTCACATTCCAAAGTTGTCGAGTTTGCACAAACTCCTCTAGAATTTGTACGTCATATCACCGGGACTCGCTTGGTTATTCTCAGACTCTCCCCCGTCCGCGGAGCACGACTACATCTCCTTTCTCAATCCTTGCCCGTTTACTCACTACCACAGCCATGGTATACGCGTGCCATCTCACCCGACTTCAAAGAGACGCTTAATTGATTCTGTACTGATAAGCCACCACGACTTCTCTGATGAAATCATATCTCATTCCATCACCATGCGACCGAGGTCAGGTGTGCCACCTTGCCATGTTCTGTAAATCTTGCATCCTATCCCTTAGTCTCGCAAAGATCCGAGAATTAATGCATTGCTGGATGGACCAACCGTTAGAACGTCGAAGTCCACATGCAGAAGAGGATCCCATTCCGAATGACTTGAGTAAATAGCACCCTGGTCATGTCTGGTGACATAAACCGACCAAATTACTGTACATGTGGAAATTTTCGGCTTCGCCGATACCGTCACCAGCGGACAAGTTTGGGGATAACAGGTTCGCCGTTTGCTTCATCGCTCATCGAACCTGGGCGCTTCAATTCCCCAACGAAAACACACCCACTTATCGGTATCCCCAAACGCTCACAAGAACACCACTCCGAAGCGAAAGGCAATCAGATATATGTATTCTTGCTGAAATTTTGTTGGTCGTCAAGAACGATATGTACACAGAACAATGATTACACGGAATACAACATGTAAACAACTCCCATTCATCGAGTGACCATGGTCCTCCCGCTGGTTGATCGAACCGCAATTAGTCAAAAGACCAGAAGCCGGAATTCCAGTTCCAGAGACTCACCTAACAGTCTTCTTCTCACTCGTAGCCACCTCCGTCTTCGCGCGATTCAACACCTTCTGGAACTCAGATACTCGAGCCCGCATCCTCGAATGCATATACGCCTTCGAGCACTTGATGTGATAATGCAAATAGTCACGGAACAACTGAATATGAGAGATCGTCGCCGACACCACGTCCGGTTTAGCGAAATGGCGAGGGAACAACACAAAAGTGACATAGCCAGCATCTTCGGTATTTCTCAGACCCGCGATATGGCGGATCTCGAGGGGCGGGTCACGATTCGTGTAGAGCACCTGAGGGGCATTCTGAATTGAAGGTTGTCTCCGGGCATCAACGAACTCCTATTCAAACGATGAAGAGTCACCATGGGCGCCGGCATACCAAGACCGATACCCACCTGCAAGAACACCTTTCCAAAGATACGATCAGTCTCCTCTCTGAAGATAGTCGAAAAGATGACCGTGACTCGATCAGGCGAGGCTTGAACATAGATCGCTTCCTCGTCTCGATAATGAACCTGCATCAACTCCCCCTGTCCCCCTGATGTCTCCAACTTCTTTTGTTCTTGGAATGCACGTTCAAACGGTGCCGACAGCGCGTTTCTCTTCAACAATGCAACGGACATCACGAACGCGTCTCTCGACTCTTGAGTCAGGATCATCAGTTATCCCCACCTAAGATTCAGGCTTTCAGCTACAAACCACTCACCAGGATCCTGAGGTACCTGTTCTAGATCAATCATCAAGCTAACATTGTAGTCATGCTCTGGTTGATCCACCACCAACGCTCCATACTCCCTCTTCAGTACATCCACAGCACCATACCTCGCCAACTCATCCCAGCACCTGATGTTCATCGACAAAAGCAACAGAGTCTTTTTCTCGCCCGATGTCAGGTGGAAGCGCACACCATCGAAATCCACGAACTGGACATCGAGGGTCGATGGCCTACATGCATGACCCGATCCACCCCTGTTAGTGATTGAGCCGCTGTGAACGAATGACGCAAAACGCACTTTACAAGCTTCTCGAGGAGTGTGGTCTGAATTATCGTGTTGTGAGGCTGCAGGCCAATATCATGTTCATTGAACTGAGGGATGCATTAGGGGGTTTCGCATTTGTGCTTACTTCAAGGAGGATCATTTCTGAATCCGAAAGATACAGTAAGCCTCAAACGGACATCGGTGATCAAATCACGGGCATACCGTAGGATTGCAGGTACAAGTTCTTGGAGAGTACTTGGACGAATGGGTATGATCACAATGTGAGCATATATCTAAGTGTCCCTTGCCCAAACTGGTTTGATGACCACGTGCAACCCATCAGCTTGTCTGACCTCATCGGCGATGAAATGAAAAATATAATCATGTTCCATATCATATCCCTACGAATTACTCATATCCTCGAATGGTGCTGTTTATCGCAGGCGGGCGCGGGAGCGACAGAGGACTGCCAGAGAATAACCGCTGTGTAATGAACCGATAATGGGGGGTAAAGCGCGCGGATACTGTCAACAGGGATACTCAAGCACAGCAGGAGCGCTACGGCCGAAACGAGCTGAAAAAAAAAGAGAATGTAATGAGAAGATGTGATATAGGAATAAACCGAGAACAGGGTAAAGAAAAACAACGTGGATCGTCAAAAGAAGGGCTAAGACGAGTTGCTATTTCACGGCAGTAAGGGTTCCGTTCCGTATTAATGTCTAAATAGCATGGAATGTAACAAAGAAAAAGAGAGAGAAGTGTGCTGAAGCAACAACATCCGAATGTCCCAGGCCACAAGTCACGAAGCTGCCACAGGTAGTCCATTACCACTGATTACATGACCCGTCGCTGCTGTTGCCTCAATGCCGCTAATGGCATATCCTCTTCTTCGCCTACACCGTCAGCATCGGTAGCAGGACGTCCTTCAACCGTCCCAGATCGTCGGGTCTGCGATTGTTGACTCGGCAAAGCCGCATGCATACTCACTCCTTTCCGTACCTTTGCGCCATTCGGTTGTGGTGGAGGCACGGCAGTGGCTGACAGCGAGCGTCCAGGCCGCCCTCCTCCTACTCCCACTCCTGCATACCCATCTTGGGGCAGTGATGGAGTCTGGCGCTGCATGGGCGGAGGAGTCATGTGGTTCTGCGATGGAGGGGTTCGTGACCTCTGTGGTGAGGAATTTGGTGGCCGTTGAGCATTGTTCTGTGACATCCACGACGTGGTCTGATCTACCGGCGGCATCGCTCCGGGCGGTAACCGCTGTGGCTGCTGTTGTCCATCGTAGAATTGTTGCTCGGAAGCGTGCGTAGGCTGAGGTGAAACAAGCTTGGGCGGCGAAGTCGGATATGGCTGAGACTGCTGTCGGGGGTAATGTTGGCCAGGGACTCCATTAGTTTGACTGGGTATCCGTCCCATTTGTTGATTCGGTTGCATGTTGTAATTTCCGTACTCTTGTTCCATCACACGATGCTGCATCTCATACTGTGGCCCTTTGATCGGCATCTCCGCGCGCCGTCCTCCAGGTACGCCACCAGCGGGTGTTTTCGTCAAGGAGCCCCGTTTACCAGACTCTTTCTTCTTCATTTCAATCTCTTTTTCCCTTTCTCTCTCCCTTTCCAACCTTTCCCTCTCCAGTCTCTCCTTTTCTGCCCTCTCCCTCTGTTCTTGCTCCCTTTGCTCCCTCTCTCGCCGTTCCCTCTCCGCATCCTCCGCTGTGTTTTGGCCCCCTGTCCCTACATTATCCGTGTTTGACGCCCCAGCGCTATTAGGTTGGGTTTGCGTCGCGGGTGTCGGGTTTTGCGCCTTGTTAATAACACCCAGGTACCAGAACATCAAATTACTGATCAGAACTTGTTCATACAGCGGCCGACGAGGATTTGCGAGTTTGATATGGCTCAACCTGTAAATCGCTCTCTCCACATGGATGGGGTAACGAGCATAGGGGTTCGCCCCTTGGGCTAGTCCGGGAGATGAAGGCGGCACATAGTTCTTGGACGACTTGGATGCGCCGAGAAGTGCCTGGGCTGCCTCGCGTCCGGCGCTTCCGCCAACCATTGAGGGGGTGAAATCAGAGTCTTGTTTCTTCTTCGATCCTCCGAACAGAGAACCGAAAAAGCCTGTCTCTTTTTCTTTCTCTGGACGCTCCCTACTCTCCCTATCCTTCTCTTTGGATTTTTTGCTAGATTTATCACTCCCCCATTTTGAGAAAAGACCTTTTTTGTCCCTTTCCTTTCGAGCCGGAGGGTGTTGGGGGGCGATGGGCTGTGGTTGCTGTATTTGCGCAGGGACTTGAGGTTGGGAAGGAGGTGGCTGTGGTGGCTGTGGTGGCTGCTGGTGTATGGTCGGTAGAGGGGGCTGTTGCTGCGGCTGTTGAACTGGGGGAGTGTAAGGCGTGGCTGCTGGGGCGTCAGGCGTCACGATTTGAGGAGGCCCTTCCGTAGGAGGTGAGGGGGTTCGAGATGGTTGAAGATGCTGGTATTCATTTGATGTTTGAGGTGACAGAAGCCGCTGCGGCTGAGGTTGATGAAGAATAGGACCAAGAGCCTCAAGAAGCGCGGGTTGCACTTCAGGTATAGGCAGTTGTGGTACTTCTTGTGACAGCACATCGCTGGAGTCAGTAGATGAGGGTGGCGATGACGTTAATCCACCCGGGGCATGTGCGGGCTGCTCCTCATCCTCATCCCGGGCATAAGCGTCGAATATAAGTGCTTCTTCACTGAACGATTCAGGTCTATGACTCGTGAAGCCGTCATCTGAAAACGTTTGGCGGCGTTGGGTCAGCAGATCAGCTTCGCCAGGGGTCTCCCCATGGTCACTTGACGAAAAGTCGCTTGAAGTACGTTGATCCGCTGCTGGTGGTAGCGTTGCTGCCCTAGGTCCTCTCTTCGTGCTCCCAAACCGGTGGCCGTTTCCATCCCCGGGAAGCCCAGGCTTTCTGATTTTGGTACGTGCAGCGCGGCGAAGAATCTGACCAGGTGGAGGGACAATAATAGGCGCGTCAGCTTCGTCTCCCATATCTGGCACATTGTCCATCCTATCGATGGCTACAGCGGGAGAATTAACCAGCATTCCTCGTTGATTATGAATGAGACAAACCTGAGGGCGAGAGATTAAGGCTAAGGCTCCTCCTAAGAAGAGTTCTGAGTTTCGAGGAGTCGTCATTTTCGGATGCCTCCTCGGCTAGTTGCTCAAGCCGCTGAAGGTCGTTAAATGTCAGCTGGGGTACTGGATTGTAGAGGTAGCTACGATTGCGCCTGAGGGGAACGACTTTTTCTTCTTCGACTCCATCGTTTTCGCGCGGCTGGTATTGTCTTCTGAGCATAGAGCGCTTGCGGCCGAGACTTGAAGTAGAAGACGCGGAGGTCGATCGACCAAGGTCCGCTCCCTCTGCTGGGGGAACTGCTCGTGCATGTTCCTTGAGGAATGCGCGAAATTCTGCCGGGGCGATCTCTGGATGGACGCTGGCGGGTACCCAGAAGAGGTGGAAGGGATCATCGGTCACACCCGTCGACGTTGCATCGGTACTGGCAGATTCAACGCTAGCACTCCCATGGCTGCTGCGATCGGAAGAAGTTGCATCGTACAAGCTACTCGATGTGTCACTGTCCGGTCTGTACGGAGAAGCAGCAGATCCGGCTGGCCATGTTCTGGCAGTCGGGGAGGTCGTGGGGGACTGATTGGGGAGGTCCGGGTCGATTGTGAGGGCACCAGGGGTAGTGGAGCGGCGTCTGATGTCGCGGAGGGCTTCTACTTCACGCTGTATCTCATATTCTGATGGCTGGAGGGCGCGAGTGGCCATGGGATACTGGGAGGGTAATTAGAAGGAAGAGAAGGAGGACAGGTGGGGAGTTGCAGGGTGGGTGGGTGAACGAGTAGGCTGGAAGAGACGACAGTGAAGAGGAGGAAGAGGAAGAGGCGGAGTTGTCGTCGGGGGTGACGTTGAGGGAGGGGATACGGATGAGGGATATGGTGGTGGAGAGAAAGAGTGGTATGTAAATTTGGATGAACTCCGCAACCGAAAGCATCAGGCTTCAGCCGCTCGAATTAATTACCTGGATTGCACTCATTGTAAGGTCCTTGTTGTTTTTTATTCCTTCATCAGTCCACGCATCAAGCTCTCTTGTATACACACAGTCCCTAACATCCTCACTGCCATTCATATCATTGATGCCATGCTCCAACACACAAGGCACAGGTATCATTCAACGCCGTGGGAGACGGTCGAACCTGGTCCTTATTGGGCCATAGATACCAAAACAAATCCGACACATTAGCTAACAACAGGCTAAAGCACCAGTAGCCCATCTAGCGAGCTCGGCTTTCCCTGCCTGAGTTCTGCTTTCCCAGCGCTGCGTTTTCACGACGGAGTTCGAGGATGACGGCCTGCCGGCTGTCCATCAGTGTGCTGTACCCAAGCCGAGAATGAATTAGACAAACGGCGAGAGCCTCTGGGTTAACACCGCTCTCGATCATGCCTATACATGTTGCCAGTGTCTCCTTGTCAAGATGTGTATTGAGTAGTTGGGATATATCGTAAAGAACTGATGAAAGGACGAGCTGGATAGCGGGTACGGCGGAGAAAAGAGGAGAACATACTGTCAAGGGTCTGTTGTGCTGATGTGATACGGTCTGCTTCACGTGTAGACATGGTGAGTGCAAAGGGCCAGCACAAGTGTCAAGACATGAACACTTGTCTGTCTATAATTAGAACACCTCTCCCACGCTGCGTTCTTCACTTTTTCCTTCTAATCCGCCACGATCCCCCCATGGCTCCTTCAAAGTCAGCCAAGGCCACCGCATCCAAGACCAAAAAGGAAAAGGTCTTTCACCCTGCTTCTCGTAAAGCAGAACAGCTCGCTCGAAAAGCCCTGCGCAAGGGTAAATTGGGAGATCTAAGTTCAAAACGGTCCCAAAAACATGACGCTCGGGGTGAGTGCCGCCGTGTGTCCCGACTCTCGTGTCCAGCCGCTGACCATCAATCCAAGTTGATATGTATAGCTTCTTCTTCCACGCTCTGCCCGAAAGCGGCATCCTCACCCTCGAAGAACTGCATGAGCTGATACGCAGCGTGTGGCTGACGAGGCATGATGAAGAGCTCGAACAGGAGAGGGCTGCAAGGAGAAAGGGACGGCCGAAGAGCGTAAAAGAGACAAAGCTGGAGGACGTCAAACTCGTCGAGGCTGAAGAGTATCGTACAGGAATGGGTATGCTGATCAATATCCACTTTGTCACGCACAATCACCCTGACAGATATCCCTTTTCAGAGGTTCTCGACTTGACACACCCTGCGAATGTACAACTATTCCGTCAATGGGATCAAAAGGAGCTCGCATATGTGCAGCAACTGAGACACATCCGGATTTTCAGCCAGCAACCGGAAACTGTTGTCATTTCGCAACCAGGAAAGCACCAATTCCTGATCAAGGGCAACGAGGACGGACAACAGAATATGCTAGTTGATACTGCGCCGTAGCCGGTGTCAGGACAAAGAACACAATAAACGTTACCATTAAACGTTAAACAGTGGGTTTGAAGACTCGGACGAAGGATGAGGCACGTCCGGATGGCCAAAAGGGGCAATTGTCGATCGCAACGATCGCATGGTAGGCGCTCGCTGGGCCGAAATTTTGAATTGCTGCAAATCGCTGGCTTCCCGCGAATCATTCACGCAAGGGACACTTGTCACTTGCGTATCTGGGGCAACCATACTGTACTTTTTCTCTGCCCATGTACGTACAGGCACTCTGGTTGTTCCAAATTGTCTTTTCACGTTTCTGGGATCCTCATCGTTTGCCCCGTATAATCACGTTTTTCTAAGCGCAGTCTAGGCCTTCACCCAAGGCTCCATGGCGACCCTACGGCTTTTTACCCAGTCCACGATCAATATCCGTCCTCCCACTCCCCTCCACTCCTTCTCCTATGGCTGTTGTTCCAAAGGTCCTCATTGTGAGCCTCTTCTGCCATTTTATGTTCCGTCGCCTTTTTGCTGAGTGTGACATCATAGGTGGGCGGAGGTCCCTCAGGTCTGGTACTCGCCATCTCTCTTCTTCAAAACGGTATTCCAGTCCGTATTATCGAGAAAAATGACAATCCACGCCTTGGTCAACGCGGAGCAGGAATCATGGTCGGGGTTCTTATTCCTGCCTTTGAGGTCGTTTCTAATCTTCTCTCCATCTTCTAGCCTCGTTCACTGGAACTCTTTACTACCATCCGTATAATCGATGAGGTCTTGGAGCGTGCCATCCACGTTCCACGTGTGCGCAAGTACAAGTTACCAGGAGGCACACAACCCATCCAGGAATTTGACATGCATCCTCCCCAAAACCCCACTCCGAGTAATCCTTACGTGCGTCCGCAGTATCAGCCTTGCCTTTCTAAAATCAATACTTATTGTCACCGCTGCGGTGATAGTTAAATCCGGTCATGTTGGGTCAGGATCGACTAGAAAAGATCTTCCACGCTGCATTGGCCAAACTCGGATGCGCCGTGGAGCTTGGGACAGAATTGGTCTCTTTTACGCAATTCGATGATCACGTTGAGGCGAGGTTACTCGTCAAGGGGGCGGATCCGGGTGCCGAAGGAGCAGAAGAAGTCGCCTCGTTTGAGTATATGGTCGGCACGGATGGCGCAAGGGGAGTCGTACGGAAGCAGCTCGGCTTGTCTTTTCTTGGAGAGACAAGGAGAATAGAGAACTTCGTTGTGGGCGATATCAGAGTCGAGGGTCTGTCGCAGTCGGTGAGTATCATACATTCATCTCTTTTCTTACCTCGATTCTCATCCCAGCCCCAGTATTGGCATATGTGGGGAGATGCCACAAGTACCATGTTCGTCTTCCATCTCGATCACGCGAATTATTCCTTACATATCGTGCTTTAGGGTGAGCCTCCGTGGAACAGAAGAGCCCGACCTCTTCAACTTCGTTATTGCGGGGAAGAACATCAATCACGCCGAGCTCGCGAACGACCCAGATCAACTACGGAAAGTCTTCATGGAAAACACCGGCAATCGCGAAGACTTGAAGTTTGGCGAGTATCCATGGATATCCTATTACACGTCAGTTCTGAGTTTTCTGTCTCCTTCAAACTCGTGTGACATTTATATTCGTCTAGGCCCAATATCAGGATGGTGGACAAATTTGGAGTTGGTCGTGTATTTATTGCAGGAGGTGCGTATCTTGGTCACTAAAAATCAGCCTTGTTGACTTAATTCCCTTTCAATTGTAGATTCCGCCCATGTACACAGCCCAACTGGCGGCCAAGGCATGAACACGGGCATCCAAGACTCTTTCAACCTTGGCTGGAAGCTCGCCCTGGTAATCAAGAAATTCGCGCCACCCTCCCTCCTCGAAACATACACCGAAGAACGACTACCGGTCGTCGCCGAAATGCTCAATCAAACCACTAAAATCTTGAAAACAACCTTCAAGGAAGGAGAAGAGAAGCCTTGGAACAAAAGCGAAAGCCTTCTCCAACTCGGCGTCAATTATCGGTGGAGCTCTATCGTCTTTGACGAAAGACAAATCCTCGAAGCACGGCGCGAAACCGAGGATAGCGACTTCATGACTGACTATGAATATTTTGACGATGACCAAGATGACATCGATGTTGATTCGTACGGAAACCTCCTTGATGGCCGTCTACGCGCAGGCGACCGCGCTCCCGACGCATCTGGACTGATTGATCGTTCAGCCTCATCCCTCTTCCGAACTACTTACGACCTCTTCCGAATATTCGGTTCCCATTACCACACAGTTCTCATCTTCTCCGAGTTGGCAGACCCGAAGCCTGTGCTCAAGCTTTTGAAGATCTACCCTCCTGGTACTGTCCGATCCGTCGTGATCACGCGTCGCGGACGCTCTATACCCAGTCCTGCTGTTGCATCTGCGGATTTAGTCCTAGAGGATCACGATGGTCATGCATACGCCGCATATATTCCTGGAAAAACTTGCGGTATTGCCGTTGTTCGACCTGATGGCATTGTTGGTGCCATTGTGGAAGGTCGACGCTGGCTGCACAGGTACTTCCTAGCCATATTCGCCGGGGAGACGAGAAAGTCCAAGTCTGGTTCCCCTTCGCCTCCATCTGGTTGATGGTCTGGCTTCCAGTCTTGTCATTCGTGCTCCCGACTTGTTTCCAACGCGCCTTATAACTCTACCTTGCTAGATGATAATAACGTATCGCCACTCATTTCGGTGAAGGCATACTGTTATTACTCTTCGTCCTACATACAGGGTCTTATGATGTCTGTCTTTCCAGTATACGCGTATAAATTAGGGTATAATTAGGGTATTAATGAGGGTCTGATTAAGGAGAAAAAAAAGTCCAGAAAAGCCTCAGCAGGTGTGCAGATACCTTAGGTTGTAGTTGTTAAAGTCCTCTTCTATCTCATCGTCCACAAAACGAGAGACACGTTCTCTGAGTTGGGTCTCCGTCGGTGAGACCCTTTCACGTAGTTGAAGAATCCTAGTATGCGACAGGTTAACATAAACCCTAACAGTGGAGTTAAGCTGGACTTGACAAGCGAACTCACAGGCGACAAGCCTGGGATTGGGACCGCAACATTTGATTAACACATGAACGTCATCCTTCTGAACTTTGCTTACCAATACATTTGGTATAATCAGCGTGACGACAAACCAGCCACTTGCCAGAGAGCCGATCATATGGTCCGGACTGCAGAAGGGTCATCTATCAACTTGGATTTCCAGAGAGCTGTATCACGTACCTGAGCCAAAGACTACCAGTAACCGTATTCAATGTGACCATTAACCCAAAAATCCCAAACCCTGCCATCCTACCGTGAGTAACCTTAGCAAAACACTCAAAGAGAAGTCCAAGCCTTGGTGCAAAAATAATCGACCCAGACCGCCCTGTGAGTTCGTGGATCTGTAGTATTGCTGCAATCCAGGTGTTAGACCTAGAACGGTGCCAGAACGTGCCTTCTTCACGTACGATGACTACGATCAACGTAGCTAAAGCGTCAACTACGATAGAAGCAAACTAGATAGAGTCCAAATCAGGAGCTTCAGAGGAAGGGTGTGAACCAACCATCAAATACTATGTGCATAATGGCGTCAGAGTCCACGTTCATGATGATTGGAAGACCAGGCTCACCGCCATTCTCTCGGATGCAGCACCGTTCAAGTAACTGTGGGACCGAATGCACCCTATTTTTCCCAACACCTCATAGATCTCGGTACTTGGCGTGAGGTCCGTCGTCAAAGCCCAGAACTGCATCACGATGAAGCTGCATAGGGTTCCCGTAAGGAGAGAGAGGACGAGCAGACTGCGTTCCGTGAACGCCCACGCTCTCAGAACAAGGACGGCTAAACAATAGAATAAGGTTACGTGGTTTAGCGAAGAGAGATTAGGAGGGAACCCACCCTGCGGAAAGAATTGCTTAAAACATTTTTGTTGGAAGAGCGGGTCAGTGAGGTCGACTTGATGGTCAAGAAGCGACAGTTCACTTACCAATGGGATGACCAGGGTATATAGGCTTTTAATGATCGACGCGCAGAGGCTGCGTTCATGGTCCAAACCCCAGGCCCAGATGTGATACGGCCAGATAAGCATAGGATAGTACCGACAAAGTAGATAGGCAACTTTAGGGAACGTCCATGCTGAGCGGTGAACCTAGAGGATGCCTTAAGATACTACGAGCGTGAACAGGTATGTCTAGAAAGTGCACCAGTCGCCTCTCGTCCTCTAGGCTAGATTGGTCGGATGTTAGAACCGACGCCACAGGGTATTATTTCAGAACTCACAGAAGAATTGAATCCCATACAAATGCGACATCTATGAAGACGTTTCTACTCGCGCTTCAGATATAGTCCGTTGGGTCAAACTCACAAACAACTGAAGAAATGACTTTAGTAGAGAAAATATCTTCGTGAAATAATCAACTCACTAACCAGCATATATCTACCACTGCGAGTCCCACGGAAACAGTTAGCGTTCAGCCAAACTCGCACGAGTCTTAAACGAAACTCACAGTCGGACACGTCCAGCGACCCAGACCGCCGTCGGGTCTACAGAATCCATCCCCAAGCAGGGAGCCAAAAGGTCGAGGGAGGTGCTAGAGGGGACTGAGGATGTGGAAAATGAAATTCCAGGGCGGGGAAAGCGAATGTTGGTTCGGCCCGCACGTTTATGTGGTGGTGCATGGAGTAGCCTTACTCCCGTTCTAATGGGGAAGTGTATTAATCTTTCTCAAAGCGAACAGTGGGCCAACTCGTATTATCCGACCCTTCGTTGTTCTTGGTAATATAAAGTGGACATTGCATTGACATTGCACGACCTTATCAATCTCATGACTGCTCACATTTGAATAGAAACAGAGTCGACATGAGGCTTATACAGTCCGTGGACTTTCTGTCTCTATGAGACGCGTACCGTCGAGCGGTCATTGGACGTGCAGCAAATAGAGAACATCCAATCCATGGTCGTATACAGACGTCCAGTGTGACGAGGCCCGATCCGCCGACGACCGAGCCCTCCCCAGAACAGGTTTCAGCATCCCTTAATTTGGAAATAACGTGGAAGAAGCACTGAAACTGGTGTGCATATACAGCAGCACCAGCCCTGAGTACTATTATCCAACTTGACATCTTTCCACCTCTCCACAACCAGATTTTCAATGGGGGCCATGGGCACGTTAAGTGACGATGACTACGATGTCATCTCCAATCCGGGTGACCTCTCGCCGGACTCGAGCGTTGCAAATATACAAACATGTAACTTGACGACCTGGGAGCCGCGGCCGTGTCCTTCAAGTGAGAAATTTGAGGCTGCACAATGGACGGCAACCGATATCCAAGACTACGTTCGTAAAGTCGCCAAGGAGCGTTATTCAGGTTTCGAAAACAGAATTGTCCGGGTGTATGTAGACGGTGCTTTCGACCGGCTATCTGTCAGGTGAGTTGAGAATAGTGGCCAGAGAACAAGGATGCGACGATTGACAGACTGAAACAACCCCTAGTCATGTCCTCCAATTACGACAAGCAAAACTTTCGTTTCCAAGGGTGCACCTCCTTGTCGGGATCTTCTCAGACCAAGCGCTTCGGGAGCACAATTGTAAGCCCAGCTGGCCTGAAGAAGAGAGGTATGAACTGGTCAGGCACTGCCGCTGGGTCGACGAAATCGTCCCGGAAGCGCCATGGGAGCTTGACGAGGACTTCATACGCCAACAACGCATTGACTTTGTGGCAATCGAGGAAGGAGTTTCAGTCAATCCAGCGTACGATATCCTTCGCGTCAGGGGTTATGACGAAGTGAAGCGATTGGGCGAGTCTCCTAACCTGGGCTTCACGCTGGGTAACTTAATAACTGTTGCCATGTTTAGGTAAAGCAATACCGACTCGACGGATTGTTGGTGTCGGATCCGCTTCGGACTCTCGGCCTCTATCACCGGTTCCTTCCTCCACCGCTTCACCTTCAACCCCTGTCCCTCCCTCGCCGCTCGAAGATTTTGGCGGTCATCTTCGTATGACATAGACAGATTATCTTGCGCTACAGAGTTATATCTTGAAGCATTGCCACTCCCGACGCTTTGTATTGGACCAACTCATTCATGTTACATCCCCGTCCATAGACTTAGAGAATTCATGCCTGATTACTCACAATGCGCCACCCAGCCGAAATGAAAACTGATCAAATTGCTACAGGGATGTCCGCATTATGTACACATGGAGTATGTAACAATGTCTGAATAAATGAGAAACCGTGCGCAACGAAATGAACAGTATCATATACAACATGAGCAATGACGTACTACATAGGTAAACATAGATAAAGGGGAATAACCATAAGGTGCCTGACTCTCACTCAGTAGTGGTTGTCAACGCCTTTTTGCGGTGAACGCCCATATGCCGGGTTAATTGGTCCGGGCGCGCGAACGCCTTTCCACAGTTGGGTTCAGTACAGACGTACGGACGCTCTCCAGTATGTGTTCGCAGCTGTGTAGAGAGACCATGTCAATATTTTGGGCACACCAAATAGAATGTTCATCTTACATGTTTCGACAAATTCGAAGACTCCGCAAAACCTCTATGACTACGGTCAGCCAAAGAACATTTCTAGAACAGTAGGGAACTTCACGGACCTGCCACAATACGTGCATTTGAACGGTTTGTGCCCGTTATGCACCCGTTTATGAATTGTTAAAGCCCCAGCTATGGCAAACGATTTCCCACAACCTGGGAAATCACATTTGTAGGGTTCTATTGTCATGTATAAGTCATTGAATGGGGAGCAGTGAACGTAAGTAAGGCACTCACTTTCTTGAGTATGTCTACGTATATGCTGTTGCAACGTTGCAGCCTCTGAGAAATTCTGCAGGCACTCTGGACACTGGAAAGGCTTATAGCCCGTATGCGACTGTACATCACCCGGATCACTTTAGTTCACTCATAGAAATCGAGACATAAGAAACATACCTGTAAATGCCGGGAGATCTTTTGTTTACTTGAGAAACCCTTATCTCCGTTCCTTGTACACCCCTCCCATAAGCAATCATACTGTGGTTTCCCACTTCCAACGTGCACCGCCGACATGTGTGTCATCAAGTCATCACATGTCTCAAACACCATCCCACAGGCCTGCCATCTACACACATGCCCTTCTCCAGGTGTGAGTGGAACCTCCCCAACAGACGTAGTTGGGGAACTGATCGCGGTCGTTGTCGTCCTTGGCGAAGGTGTCGTAAGCGTATTGAAGTCCTGGTGACATGCTTCCAAGTCGCCATTCTCCCCCTGGAATTTCTGCGACGCAACAGGATGGGCTGCGACACTAACGCTGGTGGAGCCTGAACCACTCTGTCCGCATTGAGATTGTTGTGGTTCCTGGTTCTGTCGCCCTTGCTCCTGTTGTTGAGATGTTGTCATCTCGACAAGTATCCGATTGGCCTCTGCATTATTACACCGGAAATCATGTAGTCCAAGATGGTCTTGAAATAAATGACTAGCCAGGCTTGAGAGCATGACGTCCACAGCATTCCCATTCGGAGCCTTTGACAAAAGCTGTGGCTGGAGATACTCCGTGCAGTCACCCCACTGGCAAGGCAACCGTACCGTATCATCCACATATTGTTTGTGTGGCTGGATACTGGAGGAATTGGCCCGACTGTCCGAGGACTCCGGGGTCTCCGCTCGGCACAAATGTGCGAGGTTGACATGTCCAACGAGTTCTGAGAGTGAGGTGAATTGCGCCCGACAATCGCCCCACATACATGTCAAAAGATGTGCGGAAGGGGACGAGGACGAGGGGTGAGGTTGATGCGGCTGAGTCTGTGGCTGTGGGGTATGTTGAACCAGTTGCGAATCCTGGAGGGTGGGTGGAGGTGGGGGAGGCAATGCGGGGTATACGTGCGTTGAGGGGGAAACATCATAGGATGCTAACATGGGCGAACATCGAGAAGTATTGTTATCGGGAGTGGACCGGAGAATAGGGGTAGCGGCGGCTGGGGGAGTAGTATGCGTCGATGGATAAAGTTTATTCGACCCAGTTGTCTGTCCACAGCCACAATACGCAGCTGCAAGGGAAGCATCCCAGCTGTGATGTCCCCCATCCTGCGGCTGTTGAAGCGATTGCGAAAAATTTGCAGGCCGAGTCTGATCGGCATAACAAGGGTGGTACTCCTCGCAACACTGAAGCTGAGGAGCGTCAATCGTCTGGGAAGCGGCAGTTAGGGGAAACGAGCTCACAAAAGCATCGAACCCGTTGCAGTCCGTACAATCTGTTGCGCTATCGCAGACGAAATCGCAGCTGGAATGACTATCAGCGCAGTTCAGGCTGCCGTGTTCCGGATCGTTGCATGTAATGACGACGCATTGGTCTGTACACTGTGATGTTAGCTCATTGGAGGTCGAGCACGTTGGCTCCCTGCATTCTGTGTTGCAGTCTGCACATTCGGAAGGAGAGATATCGTAGGGATAGCCATACTTGGCGTAGACTGGGTTCCACTGCGGTGGTACGGGGTGTTGTTGCATATCGTGGACAGGAGGAGGACCGGGGTTCTTGCCAGAGCGCAGGTGGGAATAGCGCAGATAGGCTGAAGGAGAAGTTGTTGAGAAGGAAGACATAATATTTGACCGTAGTGATCTTGACTGTGGAGGTCCTCATAGTAACATGCTTGGAGCTCACATAAGCATTATAAGCATATGACAGCCACCGGAACCTCCCGGCCCGTTCCCGTGATGAATGATGTATATTGTACAGTGATTGTTACCAGAGTCAACCATTACTAGCTCTATCGTATCTTCCACCTACCGCCTCCCCTACTCAGAGTCAAAGTCATCTATCTCTCCTCCCAGCTGAATCTGCTGTACCACCTGGTCTTCCTCATCGACTGCCATCTCAACGTCTTCTGCCTCAACGCATCCAGTCCCTATATGTGGATTCAAGAAGTCCAGACATCCATGTCCGCAACCCCTCCACATGACGGGCACCATCCCACCCGCGTTTTGTCCTGCAATTGCTTTCTCCCAGGAGAACCTCCGCTCAACTGGCCGCACGAAAATACGATTCTCAGCATGGTGGTTTGGGTTACCGCATGTTCCCATGCTGATCTCGCCTTGCGACTCGCCCATTAGGTCGCTTCGGCACACGGATCCTGGAATGCATGCGTCCAACGTCTCCGCTATTCGAGGTGGGATGAGGCAGGTCGGCGGAAGAGGGAGGTCATAGTTGGACGACAGGAATGTGTCAGGGTTCCCTTTCGAGAAAAGAGTCGAGGGTGCAGGCGACACCAGAACGCGATACAATAGCTCCGTAAGAGGAAGTACGCGGTCGGGAATCAGGGTTTCAGTCTCGCTCACAGGTCGTTCGTTCAAGCTTGGTGGTTCCAAGAAGGGGTTGGGGTGAAGGTTGAGAACATGCAAATTCATCGACAGCAGCTCCGAAGGCACGTATTGCAGCTGGTTATTTGCAATATTCAGATCCTCGAGGTTTCGCAGGCGGCAGATTTCCGGCGGCAAGACCGTCAAACAGTTGCCTCCTATAACGAGTCAAGGTTACGGATATTATGTGCAGAGAAGCCTGATCAGTGCTCACGCAAAGTTAAAACTGTTAGTCGCTCTAAATCCCAAAGGCTTCGAGGCAACTTGGTAATCAGATTGTTGGAGAGAATCAGATGTATGCCGTCCCTCATCCCATGCATAGTGGTGACATTGACGCTTCGTGTTCTTTCTCCGAAGGTTCGGGCAAACCCTCTTGTATTTGCAGGCGCTGTTTGTGATCGCGTGAAAGGCCGGTGCCCAGCTTTTATCTTGGTCATTTCCAATGCAGCCATATTGTCTGGGGCCGGGATACAGACGAGGCACTTCAATGTTTGAATGAAACAGTCAGGTATAAATGTGAAGTGGCGATCTCTACTCCTTATTCAGCCCATTGTTACGCACATATGGATATTGGGACTCACGAAACATCAACAACTTGCATCTGCAAACTAAAGATCTCCTCGTCCAATCTGTCCCATTTCTCGGCTTCCTTCTCCAAAGCAGTCTTCTCTCGCTGTGGGGAAGGTTGCAGGTACAACGGCAGAGGCATCCGCCCATCAAAATGATGTTCCTCATCACCCATATCCTGGCAATGTCGAGCCCGTTTTGGGGTTGACGGGGGAGATACTAGGGTGCCACGTCGTTTTTGTTTCTTCTCATACTGCGGTGGTGTCTTTGTTGAATTAAAGCTTCCGGCGAATGGGTCAGCAAGTTTGCTCAAGCCGTCTACATCAAGGGAAGAGTCCAGCTGTATGGGGTCCAACGTTGGAGAGGTCAAGGGCGAGGAGTCGATGCATAAGCTAGGTGATGATGGCGGAGAGGAGAATGTAGGTGTATATGCTGCACGATGAGAGAATTGCATGGAAGGAGGAAAGAAGAGAAGAGCACTGCCAACTATGCTGTATTTATATGGGTCCCAACAGTACATCTGCGTAAACGATCTCATACACGGTCACGTGTATCGCGTCTCCCCAGATCGATGATTCGACAGAACCTGTGCGTAGCCCGACTATAGCCAATAAATCCATGTTCACATCTTGTGAGGTGTGAGTATTGTCTTGAGGTTGAAGGCACAGGACCAGTGTGGTCAGATCAATTACATCAAATGCGTACCCGTTGCACAAGACTAGCGGTTACACAGATCATCCAGAAATTTGATAAGTATCTCTCGGGCCGTCTTCGGCGCTCTTCACGCAACGGAGCATAGGAGATATCGATAAAGAAATATGTCGACTTCGTAAGAGGAAGCAACGTAGCGTTTTGACCAGCTGTCGCTCATTATCATGACTGTACCAGAGAAATAAGGTATCGAGGGCAGCTATATTCACTGCAGACGGAATAAATAAAGGGAACGAACGCGCAGCAGTGGGTCGGAAATTTCAGCGCGCATTGCTTCAAAAAATTCCCAATATGAAGGCATATGCCTAGGGAAAACCAAGAGTAAATTAAGGGAATTACGACGAGGATTCTGTTGCGGTAGGAGCAGTAGTAGATCGGTTCAGCGGGTTCTCTCCCCAAGTAATCTCCTCTCCCTTCCTCCTCATATCCTTCCACTCTCCAGCGATCTGCGAGACCAGCTCCTCCCTCTTCTGTCTCCGCTCCGCAACCAGCCTCAACACGTGCGAGCGCTTCGTAGCGTAGGGAGCCTTGAGCACCGTTCCCTTTGTGATACGCAACAGCTCCAACTTGCGCAATTGCCTGTTCTCCTGGATATGGAAGTGCCTTTCAATCCATTCCTCGCGCTGTATGCGTTGTTCCTGAGGCATGTCTTCCAAGCGGTGGGGGTAGTAGAACGGGTCGACGAGGCCGACAACGGCACGTTTGTACGATTTGTAGGTCTGCCTACGTTTATTACGTGGGGGAATAGGAGCGAAGTAATTGTCGGTGCGGATATAGGTCGCTTTGACACCATAAACGGCAAGGAGGTACGAGCGGATATCGGTCTTGGTGACGGAATGGGGAACACGGAAGGTAGCTTCGTATGGGTTGTATGGTTCTCCGGGAGGGGTGTGGTTTCGGACAAGGCGGAAAACGATGTTAGGAAGATAAATGGGTTGACCGACAACCTGTGTCTCCTGTTGCCCGTCCTTATTCACGGACTTGACACCACGTAGGCGTGACCTCCGTACATTCTGCTTCTCTATCCATTCCGCGGGCGTAAGTGGCTTTCCGTGAACTTTGGGGATAAGTCCTAGGGCGAGACGGCGTTGGTAGCGGGCATAGTCGGAGGGTGTCAAGCCGTCAGTGGTCGCGTCGGATGCGCCTGTCTCAACAGGACCAAATTTTTTGTCGCGACGGAGACGAACGGCGAGAGGCGTGGAGGCGGTTCGCGCCGCGAGTGCGCCTTCTGGAAGGGATGAGACTGGAGGTTTTGTTGAGTACAGGCGAAGAGAGCGGAAAGAACGACAGAGGGACTGCATTTTCTGGCTAACAGAAAGAGCCATCCGTCAATGGACTTTGACACGGAAGAAGCGCAGCCTTGGGAAATTCTCCGGAGGGCGTTGTCCACGTGACCACCTCTGTTAATGCACAGGGCTTGATTGGAAGGCGTGTCCGCATCTCATATCCACCTCCAGACTCAGCTTTCCCAACCTGTCCTGACCTTCGAGCCATATTCCTCGGCCAACGGCTGGCAGTCCGCCTACCACAATGCCATTCTCTTGTTTTCGCATCTTTCGCGCTGTACGCTCCGTCTGTCTCCCCGTCACTACCGTCATCGGTTTCTGCTTCCTTCTTACGTGGGTTTTCATCCTCTACCAACCTACCCCTGGTCCTGGAGTCATCCAACGCATGGGATGGCAGTCATGGGAATCTGTAGATGAAAGGCCACTAAACATTGGGGTATCTACGGGCAACAACAACACTGGCACTGGCAAGGGATCCAACACTGGCGGCGGTGCTGGAGGCGACGTTGACTGGTGGAATGTTACGGCTACGGAAGATAACGTTGACTATGCCGGCCTCCCTCTAGACGTCTGGAATCCTCTATTACCTCATAATACCGGGCGTAAGTGGTCAATTCATTACTATGGATCTCGACAGAATTCCAGCTGACACGTATACGATAGTATCCGAAATAGCAGTTACACGGTGTTTAGTTGATCCTGAAATTAGTGGAGATCTATGCACTCCGGATACTACGAGCGAACAAGATGCAATCAAAGGGAAGTGGGTTCGTGTAGAACCCAACTTGAACTGGGAGGCAGGTTATCTATCAGGGTGGCTTGTGGGTAATCTGTATCCATGTTAACTGACCTAGTATTGACTGGTGCCATCCTAGAATATTTATTATCGACGCACCCGTCGTCAAGATATAAATCTCATTACAGATATCAGACTGCTCCCGGAACACGAAGAACCCTATCCAATTGACGGGTGGCGAAAAGCGGACCTGTCTCTCCGCGCTGGTATCCTTCGCGCTCCACCATTATATTTATGGTACCGCGTTGGAAAGACTGCTAGTCAAATGACCGCAGAAGAAAAAGAAGATATCATCACAGAGATCGACGTCACTTTCGGAGACGATGTGCCATGGTATGGACTTGAAAAGATTCAGCCACCTACCATGTCCGCAAGCGGCAAAGTCCAGTCTGCACACATCTCTATCCGCAAAGGAGTGAAGCGTGAGTCTTTCTATGGACTCCAGCCAGTTGCCATCTGAAGGAACGCCCTTAGTACCACCGAAAGCACGGCCTTTACATTTCTCCAGAGAAGGAAGGTTCAAAATTTTGCAAGTCGCGGACCTTCATTTCTCTGTTTCACCAGGAGTCTGTCGTGATACCGACATAAATCCTTGTACGGGGTCGGACAATATGACGACTTCCCTTCTCTCCCGCGCCCTTGATTTGGAGAAGCCGGACCTCGTCGTCTTCACTGGCGACCAGCTGAATGGACAGGGTACCTCCTGGGATCCTATGTCCGTCCTGGCAAAGTTCGCCAAGGCCGTAACACAACACAAGATTCCTTGGGCAGCCGTGTTTGGAAATCATGACGAAGACGATGGAGTTGGAAAAGAGGCTCAGGTCCTTCTTATGAGAGCTCTGCCATATAGCTTGGTTGAGCGAGGGCCTAAGGATGTGCATGGAGTTGGAAACTATGTGCTGAAAGTGAAAAGTGCTGATCCGTGAGTCATCCGAGGCTTTGATTTGCGACCTCTTGGTAGTAACCGGATTGCCTGGTTTATAGCTCAAAGACTCACCTCCTCACCTTGTACTTCCTGGATTCGGGAAGTTACTCGAAAGGATGGTTCGACTTCTTCGGATTCTTTACCCCCACTGAATATGACTACTTCCGCGAGGTAGGTTATCTTGTTATTGGCATTTCGGAGATGATTGATAAAGCTTCGTGGATCCAGTCGCAAATTAACTGGTTCCTGCAAGAATCGGCGTCTATACAGGAGATCGAACGTCCGTTCCATCCGGATACAGCAAAAGATCTCGGTCACAACTTCCGAGTGAGGCAAGGAGAAGACCAACTTACTTCAAGCAGAAGACGTCTTGCCAAACCCAACGCACTGATGTTCTTCCACATACCACTGTATGTTGCTACAGGCTGGATGTTACCTACAGTTACTGATCATTTTTGACCAGACCCGAGTCCTATTCCAAACCCGATATTGACCCACAGTCCAAGAAGCCGCTTGATGTCGGTATAAGTGGTCAAGAAAAGCCGGGTAACGCAAAGAAGAACGGGGGCATGTTCGAGAAGGGGATTCTCAGAGCCAAGGAGAGCAGTCACAAATCAAATGCCAATGCTCTCGAGGTCAAAGTGATCGGTAACGGCCATTGTCATAGTAAGTGTTCGTTGTGTTGGATGCGAACGGCGCTGATGGTTGCTGCAGTCACAGAAAACTGTCGACGGGTCAAGGGCGTCTGGCTGTGTTTTGGAGGAGGAAGGTAAGGATGATATATGACTTCTGGCTTCGGATACTGACGGATCCTTGTTCCTTTTCCATATAGCTCCTATTCGGGTTATGGGAAGATAGGGTGAGCTGCATCAAGTCTGATATTAATCCCTGCTGATGTTTTTTCCAGGTTTGATCGTCGACTCCGAGTATATGAGATCTCAGATTACGGAGAGACGATTAAAACGTGGAAACGGACTGAACACGACGACATCGTGGATGAGATGATACTTGCTGGGCCAGGGGCCGCACCTCTTTCTTAAGCTGTATTGTACATGTAGATTAGTGCTCGAGTTATCACATTGTCGATATGTTTTAATGTGGTTAGGGGTGACGTTCCCACGGGTGCATGTTGTGGTATGATGGTCCTTGATGGGTTCTTGGCGACCATATCCTCTGTCCACACAACCACTGGTGCCCGTGCACCCATCCTACCACTACCCCTGACCCCTATAATGTCCTCAACCGCGCAACCACGCCAGCCCCAGCCAGGGCCATCCCAGGGCCATCCTTCACGACGCGATAATCACTCAATATCATCCAACCATTCGTCTTCTGGACGCGAGAGGGCACGAGAGCGGGCACATGTGAGGGTTCTATTGCCTTAATTATCCCCTTGTGCTCATTCCTCTTTTCCCCTCTCCTTCACATTTCCTCCACCAGCCCGCTATGGAGTCTGCCGTGACCCGTCTATTGGTATCTATCAAGGCCTTGCTGGAATCCCTCACTCAGTGGAGTGAGCAAAAGATAGACGAGGTGGCGGTTAGTGATGTCTATGTGCAGTTCGGCAACGACTTCAATACTGCAGTGGCCGCCTTTGCATCGTTCAACATCGATATGTCGTAAGTCTCAACGGATCTCACCCCCCAGTTCCCCTTTGCTCAGTTTGGCCATATGTCTTCGTACGCAGCGAGCTGGTATCAGTACCAGATGATCTACGCGTCGTACTCGAACAGTGTCTCTCGGAAGACGCAACACCAGACAATCTGGAAATATATCTCCCCAACGTTCGCAAAATCATTACCAACCTGCTGCAAGGCCTCCGAGAGAAACAGACAATATACCGCAAAATCATGACCGATCATCGCCGTCAGGCAGAGGGCCACGAGAGGACAGAGAGTCGATCTTCGCGGAGCCGAAGAGAAATGGGGCATCGCCCAGACTTGTCGAGGACTTCGAACGGCGAGGACGGTACGCAGAGGGATAGTGTTAGGAGAAGCGGACATACGTCGACGAGGAGGAGAGATATCGCTTCCCAGAGTTCGCAAGGAAGCGTTCCACCCACAGCCAATAACGAAGAACAACCGCAGCAATTCATTGGAGGCTTCGCACCCACGATTCTAGAAGAACAGAACATGGGTACACCTCCTCCAGAAGCCCAACCCCCATTACCACCATCAGCAACCGATTCTA
The DNA here is from genome assembly GCA_018524895.1 of Podaxis sp. C-F-101400. Lineage (NCBI taxonomy): Eukaryota > Fungi > Basidiomycota > Agaricomycetes > Agaricales > Agaricaceae > Podaxis > Podaxis sp. C-F-101400. The sequence goes on along the minus strand of JAEUWR010000623.1, from coordinate 496,353 downwards.
TCTCCTCACAGCACCGCAGACAACCTTCCACCACCGCATCAGTTCTTGAACGGTCACTCCCTCCGCCGCCTGAGCCACCGCAGCCAGAACCTACCCCAGCAGAAACCGCTCCACCCCCCGTAAAATCTCCCGTACCGGCGAGTGTTAAGCGATACTCCCTTGTCGACAAACCGGTTACAACTCCGCCTCTTCCCGTTGTCATTGAGCCTTTGCCTTCGAGCCCAGATATTCCCGCCGAGCAGACAAGCGAATCATCATCCCAACCATCTGAATCCACCCCCATCGAAAATGTTCCGGCAGTGGCCGACTCTCTCGCCGCCCTTAAGAAGAGCGACGTCCTCGAGAGGCGCGCTTCGAAACGTTTCTCGACTTACAATATCTCCAAAATTACAAATAGCGGTGTGAAAGGTTCTCTGCGCGGACACCCAAATCGGCGGTCCCTCGCTGCATCAAACGCCCTTACGCCTGGAGAATTGGCGGTTCTCACGGAAGTCGATGATGAGGAGAATGCGACGCAAGATACTCGGAGACGTTCTCGGTCAGCATCGCGACCTACTACTCCAGCCGTCCCGCCATTACCTGCCACACCTTCCCGGACTCCCGAACCAAAAGTTACTGTTGACGTGCCTAGCAAGCCTACATCTAGTGCACCTCCGGGCAAGGTTCCCGTATTCCTCCAGTTGGGTCGCGAAGTTAAGAAGGTTTCTATTGAACCTGGACTTTCGTTTGCTGGTCTACGGATGCTCTTCGTTGACAAATTTGCATATAATCCTGGGCTGGAAAACTTTCCTGCTATCTATATCCGCGACCCCTCAAGTGGTGTACAGTATGAACTGGAAGATGTGGACGAGGTGAAGGAGAAATGCCTGCTTTCTTTGAACATTGAACGTGAGCCCATCTAATCAAACCCCATAATGAATCATCGGCTAACATGATTCTATAGCACTCGACCAAATCAAGCAGCATATCGATTCTCAAATTTCCAGCCTCCATCAAGATATAAAGGATCTGAAAGTCGCAATCGCAAACAACCAACGGCCTTCCATGCAACTTCCACATATCGTCACTCATCCCCTCGCCGAAAGCACGCCAGTCCCTCGACCATCAGACCGCCAATTCCAGACCGCCGCTCGCAGGCTTTCCCGCTTTGTTGGCGACTCGTCCTTTGTTGCTCAATCCATCGGCAGCCAAAATGAAACCACACCACCTGCTTCAACTCAGGTTTTGCCCCAAATGACGGGACAATCCCTCCAACCTCAAATGACTGGCGCTTCGGCGTTTTCGGATTATACCAACAGAGTTGTTACGGATCTCCGGACGCAATTCGACGAAGTGCAGAATTTGCGCAGGGATATCGGTGTCATGCGGCAGCTCTATACAGAGTTTATGAAGCAGACAAAAGATTCCCTTGGTGCACTCCGGACACAAACGCAGAATGTCAAGCAGCTGGCAAACTCATCCGTTGGTGGCGCGCGAGCGTTCATCGATTCTGGAAAACAGAAACTGGATATCCGGAGTCAGAACGTGCTTACAGATGTCGAGAGACTGCAAGACTTGGTGGAGAATATCAAAGACGATGTAATCAAACGACAAGTCACGCCCAAAGCACAGTACTTCAAGTCGATCAAGAAGGATATTGAGAATGTCGCAGCAGAGTTGGAGAGTCTGAAGGAGCACATTAAGACGATTAAACCGATGTGGAAGAAGACGTGGGAGGAGGAATTGCAGAACATCGTGGAGGAGCAGCAGTTCTTGAATCATCAAGAGGAGTTCCTGGCTGATCTGTTGGAGGACCATAAAGCTGTAGTGGAAGTATACGGACACGTCGAGCAGGTGGTCAACCTTCGGGGAGCCAACGGTCTTCCTCGAGGTGGTCGTCGGGGATACCGGCCCCCGCCACCAGACGAAGGACACAACGGACTGAGTAGTGTGATGCAGGAAATTCGAGGAGCCGCGGTAGATCCTGAAAAGCGATTGAAAGCCATCGAAGCCAGCCAGAAGAACAGGGAAAAGGAGTTGGCTGCACGGTCCGACGATTTGCAGGCTGAATTGACTGAATTTGTTGGACAGAAGAAGCTGAGGATGACGGGTGGTGCAGAGGAGATTGAAAGGGTGAGGCAGAAGAGGAACGATATGACGCTCAAGGCCATGTTTACTGGCGGGTCCATCTCATCATTCACTAGTACAACGACGAACGGCTCTGGCGCGAATGGTAACTCGCCGGCATCTCCAACGACCCCTTTGGGCTGAACATGGCACACATGTTCGATATTTCTGTCTTTATCGGTTTTTGGAGGGCATTTCTGTGTTTTCGCGTTCTCATTATCGTGACCTTTGTTCATTTTACCGCCTCGGACTTGATGAGTTTCATTAATGACCACGTTCCTTTGCATATTTAATCTCGGACGAACTATCCTTGCAATGAGCTGCAGCATATGATTTCTCCGCTTCATTCTGTAGTTTAGTAGCCTCATGTAATGGCCCAGCCCTGCTTTTATTATGTGCACATTCTTTTCCTCTCGAGTCCAGGAAAACTAATTAAACACATGATCGGTTGCGGTGGGTATGCAATTGGTTGCAGAAACCTCCAAGAAAAAATCCTCTAGTGTATCGTACATCTAGCAGCAACAGGAATGGGCCATGGATATCGTACAATCCTAAGGAACGATCAATGGTTATCGCGACCAGAGGAAAACACCACACATACATGTTGGGGAATATCGTGAATGATGACGCAGGACTTGTATGCCAGCTATCTAGCGCCGGTGGGCGACACAGGGGCACTGCCCGCCGAGTGTCTCGGGGACGAGGGGGTATCTCGTGAGCGGACAGATCTGCCATGGCTTATGTCCCTCATCGACCAATACCAATGCGCTGGTCTAAATACTAGTCAGAATCAAAGAAAAGCACAATCTACTCTGCAGACCTACCGCTCTTTTTTACTTGGTGAAGTGGGTGGCAGTTCGCCGGGCAAGCGCACTCGCTTGGGTGTCAAGACGAGATAGGAGAGGTTGAAAGATACCAAAGGCATCGGGGACCTCCTGGGGGTGGGATAATTTAGGGTGAGGGGGGGGACGAGGTTGGAATCGGAAGCGAATTGAGAGGGCCTTTATATCAGAGTGATTAGAACCCCAGGGTTGCTAGACAACTCAACCACCACCATCCCCCGAAGCACTGATCCATTGTTCTTCTGGAAGTCTGGTCAATGTGACTTGATGGCCTATTGTGGATACAGGTATACAATTGCGCGCGCTTTGCTGTGTCCCATGCTCACCGGTGTCTGCCGTGCGTGACAGGAAAGCGGCTGGAGGTCCATTCCACCGATAGACAGGCTGTACTGGAGGGAAGAAAGAGCCGATTAGCATTGGGCATCACGATACAGGAGTTGCATGCACGCAAGTAGTTTCCCGGCCCAAATCATTGTCGCAGTGCTGCAGTGATAGATCACATCCAGTTGGCTGGATTGATTAATTATACTGTTCGATATGAAGCAGGATACATTCAGATGAAAGATGCCACTATGATGATCTAAGAAAGAAAAGTGGCCGTAAGATGATCTGAGGTTGTCGACTTTAGGTAAAGCCATGGTCCTACCGAGGATCAGGCCTTCAGGGGACTGAGGTAATCCTCGATGATTGGCACATAATAGATAACTCGAGATGTTGGAATAGGTGGTTCTTCAGGTGCGGGTTCGCATACAGAAGATGGCAATCCAGGGCTGTGCTCGCTTTATATGATTACAGTAACTCAAGTCAGGCATGTTGCTTCCCGATACGGCACGAGGAACAGGTACTCGCACAGTAGGACAACAAGTTGGGAAGTCGTGATTAATACAGGTTGTGTCCAGCATGAAGACCATGTCAGCTTGTTCGAGGTGGACGTGATGCAAGGTTTATCACCATCATGATTGGTCGCAAGAGTTTTCATTCACAACCGCGGGCCTCTATATGTTACCAAGGCTCTTAAGTGCAGCGCACCCGCCAGAGCCGCGTTATAATCCTCTATTATCAGTGATTGAGATGATGACCTCCTTACGTCTTATCCTGCTTGAAGTGGTTGCATCGAAAACTTTACCTGACACATCGAAATTCAAGTCTGGATCTAGCCAAATCAAAGTACATCAACGACCATCACTGGGCGCGCACCTGGTCGAGCCTAGAAGGCCTTGAAGGCCTCACTGAAAAGGTGCGTGAGGAGATTAAAGGGTGATTCCCTACAAGGTACACTTCATCGTCCTATTCGTTGTTTTCGCGTAGACTGACCGGTTCTTAGTCAATACACGAGCGTTGACTGTATTAAAGACGCCATTTTGCTTCTTGAGGTAACTGCCTTTCAGTGGAATGATTTTCCTGAGTCATCCATGTGTACCGCGAGGTGACTTACGAGCGTTTATGACATTCCTATCTATGCCCCCTGGCTCTTTGTCGAACGGGGTCTGAAGACTCGAGAGGCCCAAGACATGCTGAAGATCTCCGCCCTTCAACTGGGTGAGTGCATTAGTGCATTGATGTATATTGTAAACTTCATCTGTTTCCGCGGAGCGAGTCATAACCAATGTCCGGGAAAAGCTGTCCCAGGTTCCTGAACCGTGGAGAGACATTGATTTCCTGGGTTTGTTGCATAGCGAGTAGATTCGTTTAGGTACTCGTCGAAGGTCTTCATGAAAACCCTTAGGCATGCTGTTGCTGGAATGAGGGTTAGTTTGCCCGGCTTTTGTTAGCGACCCGGACTCACGATTGCTCGTTACAGGATGGACCAAGTGTGGAAGAGGCTGTCCGCGGCAGGGCGTGAACGAACCCTTACACGTCTAGTAGTTCCACTTCAAGATGAACAACCTGAAGTTTCGAAACTGTATGATGTATATTGCACATTGTTCGATGACAGATTTTGTACACGATAGCTACAACGAAGTGATTCGACGAATTTCAATCGTACAAGTGACTACATGCCTCTAACAAATCAGGTAACAAGACATTCGGAAAACAGGCAAGTGTTGTCCGGCGTAAAACAAATCAGAAGAGCATCACAGCGAGGGAAACAAATGAAGATGTGTAGGGCAGAACAGAAAATATGGTTCGCTCATTTAATGTGGTTTTTTATTTGCTATGTCTTGGGATTGAAGGATTTAGAATGTCTCCCAGCCTCCGGGGTCAATGGTGGCTTCCAGCTTTCTCGCAACAATTGTCGGGATACCATGGCTGAGCCAGGTCTTGCGCACATCTTCCCATCTCGCAGAATGAAGGAACTGGCGGCGGCCGCGTCTAATTAACGAAACCTGTTAGAAGCCAGGTGCCTACCCGTTGAATACTTACATACCTCATGGATATGTCCACTTCGCCGTTTGCATCCATGTATGGTGCTAACGCGAACGTTCCATTACCAGCGTTAAGGAATAGGAGCGAGCAACGTTTGACGAGGAAGTAAACACCAATCATTCCACCACACCTACGGAATAGTCAGTAATAGTCAATGTCAATTTTTGATGTAGGAACAATATAATGGTTTCAAGACCCACTCTCGCGTGTGCATATTACATTCCCCACGTTCGTTATAATCAATGTCCGTGCAACAGTAACTCTGGAAACAGCACGTCGCGCCACAGATGAGGCAAATTGCAGCATCCATCGGCACAGTGTTACACCGCTGACATGTCAATGCCTTGTCTTGCTGACCAAACAGACTGTCCAATACGAGCGGCAGGCGTGCCATGCGATAGATATTAGGGTACTCCAATACCACACCGCAGTTCAGCTGCGACGCAGCTTGTGAATGGCCGTAATGTGCACACCAGCCTGATAGCGCATTTTGTAGTGTATCTTGGTGAGGAAGGTCTGCAAGCGGTGGTATGTCAAGCATGTCGAGCAGTCGTTTGTACTCGTTGGCTTGGGAGGTACCATGGAGTGTTGGAGTGGGGAAGGACGACGGGAGGATAGACCGGCAGAGGATTGCGGCTCTACGCAAGAAGGGGAGGGTGAATTGGTAAAGAAGCTTCTCGATACGTGCTTCACCGAACGTTTCAAACGCCAGCATGGCTGTGTGCTCGAATATTGGTGAGTGACGGACAACAGACATGAAAAACATGCGGACATCGCCGAAGGTGTCTTCGTGCGCCCTGTTCGCGATATAGGGTGTGTTGAAACTTCGTGTCTTGGTGAGAATGTAGATGAGGCCGATAACCGTCCGAGCTAAGCATGCATAGTATGTGAGAATGAGAATATGTTTGATCATCTCCGGCGCCACGGCTGCCGTTTCCACCAGAATCGTAAATGGATCCCTGAGTAGCAGCGGATAGGAAAACGATGTCAAAGTGATCCGACTCCATTCTGGTAGGAGGCGCTTGATGATAGCCTGTCGAATCGCATCCCGGCCTTCATCCGGGCGTCCCTTGAACTGCATCGCTGCAAGTCTCGACAAACAAACCAACATACCCCTGATCATCCGCATCTGAGCCTCTGTCAAGCTATCCGCTACAAGTCCACCACCATCAACATTCACACCCCTCTGCGCAACCTCGATCCCAGCAATCGTATACCCAATCAACTCTTCTGGAAGATAGATACCTGCACCCCGGTCACCCGCCTCTGGCTCGGGTCTATCGCGCAAGTGCCGTGTCTGCTGCGAAAACGACTTGCACACACTCATAAGCGTATCAAGCATCTTCGCCGTGTCCACGTCGCCCCACCTATCTGGGTTCCTTAACGCAAGCATATACCCTTGGTCCTGCACACCCCAAAACACGAACTCGCCAGTCCCATTCTTGAACTGCAACGCATCCATCAAAGGGTCCGGTTTACTCTTCAGGATACTAATCCCTGCCGCTCTGATCCAATCTGCGAATGGGACCGCATTGAGTGTTGTGCGGGACGGATTCGTCACCGGCAGAATCACGTTTCCTAAACTTTTGCACAGTGGACAGATGTATTCTTTCCTCGGAATGTTCTCTGGGTGATTCCTTGTGGCTTGTGCACGATGTCGTTGGCGAATGGAGATACTATATACCTGAAAACATTCCAGATGCATCATGTGCGTGCACACTGATCCGTGCAACCCGAATTTCGTGTATGAGGAAGGGAACCCTTCAAAATTAGGGGCTAAGTTCTGTTTCGAGGCATCCAAGATCTCCTTTTGAGTTGGAGGGAATCTGATAGGGGAGGTGGGTGGCGCTCGGTCCAGCGAACTACGCATCTGCAGGACCTCGTTGAGATATGAACTCGGAATATCTGGTTGCTTGCGTAGCAGCCTGCTAGGCTGAATCAGGCTTAACGCGCCGAATCCTCGACTGGAGTTGAGGTCTTCCTGGCAGACGATACAGGTCCCGAAACTCGTCTGTTCGTTTTCGTCCGCCTCTTCCATAACCTCGTCCTCATCATCTCCAATGTCATCGAAGTTGATGGCGAAGCTTGCTTGCTGGGCTTTCATCTGCTGCATGATGGCCTCCTGACGCGCCTTAGCGGCGCGTTTCTTTGCCTCTTCGGCGCTGATTTGTGACGCGCTTGTGCGATCGGGGACAACTCTGCGTTTCTTAACCTCGTCGGCGACGTGTTTCTCCATCTCGTCCAGGATCCACGCGACGCGTGAACGGTAGGGCTTGTACTTGTCATGGTGCTCCAAGTTGCAAATCACGTCTAACAACGTCCTTCCTGGTCCCTGCGTACCGCTACTGTTCCCATCACCAAACGCCTTACTCGCAGCCAACTCCGCAAACCTTCTTGCACGTTCTACAATCCCGAGCATGATAAGATGCAGTGCCTGGTCTAAGATCGCCTCCGCCGAAGGCGGCGTCGCGCCACTAGTCTCTGTCGCCTTCAACACATTCTCCAGCGAATAAAACATAATTTGCACCAACACCTCCTTCTCAAAAGCCGCCGTCAATCCACCAAATACGGCCTCACCTTCCTTGACACCAAACTTCTTTGGCACAATCACGGGATCCTGAACTCCCATTTTCTTTCTTAACCGTGTCTTCAACACGTTCTCGACCTCTTCCCGTTTGTTGCGTGTGTAGTGGTAGAAAAATGGGTTGACCTCGTCGTATACCTCGTCTTTGAGCTCGTAGAGCCCCGAGTCGGTGGAGGTTTCCGGCGGTTTGAAATTGGCCACTTGTGCGAGCATACGTTCGAAACATACGTCGTCCACCAACCGTTCCGCGACGCGCTTCACTAGATCCGAAAATGTACATGGGCCCATTGCAAGGGCGTGTACGATTTCCCTCCGTACGGCGTTTTCAACGGACATTCTTTGGGGACTTGCGTCTTCACTCAGGATTACGATCAAGACATATAACACTTCTTCGACCATGCTGGAGAGTTGTTGCGGTTCAAAGATGGGATGGGTGGTGATGCCGGAGAAGTAATCGAGGAGGCCGAAGCGATCGAGGATGGTGACAAAGATAGTGTTAGGATCAATGAGGACCAAAGAAGTTTGAAGGATGTAGAGATCTTGGTCGTAACAGAGCTCACGGAGCATGTAGTCACGGTAGTGCAGTAGTTGGCCACGAATTGCGAATCCGTTCCGAACCCAGAGCCCTGTCCTAATTTGCGCAATCATTGCGAGCACTATAAGGTATATTCAGCATTGGACGGTATACTGGCACACGATAACTCACCTCGTAACGGGAAGTCAACAATCGTCAAAATCGCCTGCTCACTTGCATGTTCCAAAAACACACCCCTCAAATCCTCATATCCAACCACGCTCAGCGCCTCCCTGCTCAACAACTGCGTATGCTTCAACAACTCTGCTAGAAGCCAATGCAGCGAATGGTGAAAGCTAACCCACCCCTCCAACACATCAAACTTGACCACCTGATATGCCTTCCCACCAAACTCGACTCGGTGAAACACGATTGGTGTGAATTTCGTTTTGTCTAGTCTATCTTCTGCGAGCGTGACAACCATGAGTATCGCGTGGACGACGTGTTGGATCGCGCACACTAATTGGGATGCGTTGGCTTTGATGAAGGCTTCGCCAAAGACTTTGATAACGCGCGAGAGGGAGAGGGTTACGTTGAATACGGATATCCAGGCGTCAGTTTCGTATTCAACGTGGCTGGTCACTGCGCGTTTGTTCGGATTGACGCACATGAACAACTGACATGTCTTGGCAAATTGGACAATGAAATCTCGGTTGCGGGCGATCATTTCTTGGACGGGTTCTGTGTGGCAGAGATATCGAAGGTCGCTGAAGACGGGCATGAAACGTTTCGATTTGAAAGGGTAAGATTCGACATCCAAAGGTCCCGTATACGATGTCTGGTGTTGGATATGTTTTTCGGAAATTTGGTTGGTGAAGAACGAGGAAATAATATTGAGTAGACGGGAGATGAGGTTGTGGTTCTTGACAATGTGGCCTGCGACGGAAGGGGTAGTGAAGAGTTGCAAGGCGAAGTATTTGATGGACGTCTCGGCTTCTCGATCAACGAGGAGGTAGGCGTCTATAACTCTATGGTACACGTTGGCGAAGTGGCCAGCTGTAAGAATGTGAGTGTTGGTGTAGAATAAGAGAGTAATACTGTAGACGCACCGATGGCCAGTTTGTGATTCCTACTCAGCGCCCTCACAGAAGCATATATCTCTTTCATATACAACCGAGGTTTCTTCCAAAGCCTCGTGTGGTACAAAAAGAGCGCGTCAATCCTCGCAGGACTCGGGTCGTTGATATACAACGGTGACCTCGTATTAATCGGATACCCCATCTCCTTCTTCCTGGGGGAAAGCAACTCTGCCGCAATAATCTCCTTGATCACAAGCGCATCCGTTCCAACATGGCACTTGGTTAGATCCGCAAGCCACTCTATCAAAACTGACACGACCTGCTCGCAGAACGTGTCATACGCGCGGCGTATCGTGACCCCCAAATCAATTTGGGCAATTGACATGGCCATTTCGTATAATTTTGAAACATTGGTGTTCATATCAATGATTTCACGGCCCGTGTCGTCTATCCTCTGGATCACCTCCAGCGATTCCTCCCGGGTTCGGTTCGTGAGATCGCAAAGCATTTTGATGAGTTCGTCGTAACAATGCTTATCATCGTTCCATACGATGACGCAGTACTGATCCTTTGTCATCGGGTCCGCGGTAGGTTGCAACCGAAGGTCACTCTCCAAGAGCGGAGGTCCAGGTTCATCGGGCGAATAATCCATCGTATCAAGAATGTAATCCAGGACGAAACCAATTGTCCGATGCATCATAGCCCTGAGGTCATCGGGGATCTGAACGCGGAAGGGGTAGTGTTGAACTGGAGGAATGTCGCGGGGCATAGGCCGAGATGCGACGCGTGGACCAGCTTTGAATACGTCCGCTGTTTCTTCGGGGTAGGGTGATGGAGGGTGGTGCGGACAATTTAACGGGATCCGCCATACCTCTTCATCGCCACAGTCGCAGGTTCCCCCAGGCTGTTGTGCAATGAAGAAGCTCACGTTGTGATCTGAGTGATCTGTTGCATGAAAACATTTGGCACACAGGAGACAGTTATCATCTCGTGAGCAGTCCCTTCATATGACGCATCAGTAAGGCATTAGCAGAGACACAAAAGATACACACTTGCATCGGAAGCAGCATTCCCCCTTCTTGAATATATGCGTACATGGTCGCCCAGGAACAACTGGTTCCTCCCTCTCCTTCTCCTTCCCCGCCGTTGCACCTGCACCTGCACCTGCACCCGCACCAACATTGACACCCGAATCCAGCGAAGTTTGGTACTCGGACAACAACATATGCTGTGGTACCTTTCCTGCCCCGCCAGCCAAAAACAACTGTGGATAATTTCCAAGAAAGCTCGAGTACAGTTTCGCCAAAATCTCAGCGCGTGCACCTGGTGTAAACACATATTTCCGCGAGCCGGGCATAACCTCGAGCGCGAACCGGAGGTCGGAAAGCGGGTCGGGTTGTGATGGCAGCGCAGAGGGCTGTGGTCTGCGAATATTTGGGAATATAGACGAGAAAGCAGACATGATGGTCGGAGGTAGGAGCCACTGCCAGGATGCTCTGTGAGGATGAGATCATTAGATTATTAACCAGGGTGGTTACTATATTTATTTATTTTTATCAATTTGAGTTTATCGCCAACCACCATGGCCACTCGTCAGTCGATCCAGGCGGCGCCGATGAGCTCCCTCGCAGCGCTTGCAGACCCCCCTCAGAGACACATAGATGGCGCGGCTATGGACTACTTCATGATAGAGATGGTGAACACGCTCAGGACATCTGCAACGGTGGCAACAACAAGAGCAAAGAAGTTAGAGCAGGAGATGATTGAAGCCGGGCTCGTACCTCCTCCTGTGGCTGTCCCCCCACCGATACCGCTGAAGAAAGAGTCTGCGAGAGACTCCGTTACGAGTCTGGCCTCTAAAAGTGGAAGTGCGACGGGCAAAGCAGTGTTGGACAACGATGAGGAGGCCGTGAGGACGAGGCTAGAGAGCATTGGTATGCACGTTGGCGCAAATATAACTGAGAGGTGAGCTCCAAGGGACCTTCATCGCGTGTGTTGCTAATCTTTGCCTAGGTTGTGTCGAGATCGAGGGATGTTCGTGGACACACTGGATGCGATCAAGTTTGTATGCAAAGATATCTGGGCTACGTTCTGGGACAAGCAGGTTGACAATCTACGAACGAACCATCGCGTGCGTAATTTCAGACCTTTTCGCATTTCACTCTGACCACCGTGCAGGGGATATATGTCCTACAAGATAACCAATTCAAACCCGTAACTCGAATATCATCCTGGGAGGGTCGGGCGGAAGCCATCCGTCTAGCCAAGATTGTACGTGCTGATACAGTCATTTCCGTACCCCCGTTTACCATCCTCCAGTACGCGATGATGCCTGCAGGAGTGATTAAAGGCGCCCTCTCCCGCCTCGGCTACAACGGCACTGTAACTCCAGAAATCACGTCTTTGCCACAATGTACGCCCCCTCATGGTATCACTCTATATCATATCTCATCTGTTTATAGGTACATTTCAAGTCAAACTACCCAAAAATACATGACCCCTTTGTATATGCCCGCCCACCATACACTCTTCACGTGCCATCACATTTGTAGGTACACCTAACTCTCCTACGTCTTCCAACCCACTGTCTCCCAGTATCCTGCGTAGCAAGACGAATGAAAGCCCCCTCTCCAACAACCTCGGATTATACCCCCCCTTAGTCGCCGCAAATATCGTCAAACAACCCCCATGCCCTTTCTTAGAGTAATTGCCGACCCTACTTCAAGTATATTCCGCACGACTTCCTCTCCGCCGCTCCAGGGAAGGTGAATTGTGAAGGATACTCAAGTAGCACTCAGTGCACGATCACAAGTCACACCTTGAGTATCGAACTTGTGTGTGGTGTGGACCACGATAGTGTGGGGGTAGCTACTTGGCTACGCGTGTATTGATGCGCTTGGACACGCGTGGTGACGTGCACGCAGCTTAGACGTGCACTGGACGTGGACGAGGTGTGATTTGATGTATTTTGTATCCGCAATACATGGTCTCACAACGCGGTGGCTTTATGCCACTCGTAGACTCGCACTTCGCTGGACTTTTCTATTTTCACTCACTCGACCCTTAGCTGTTCGTAGTAAACAAAATACCTGTAATCCTCGTACTCGACAGGAAAATATCCACGCTCTGTTATCCCGCAACACGCTCGAACGAGTTCATAAGTCTATATCATCTCTATCAACTTCCCTAATTCTTGACGACCCATATCCCCTTCTAACCCGCAACCTTCCCCCATAAATTGGAGCCCAACCGCAAGGGGACAGCCGTCACCGACCTCTATCCACTCAGCTCCACGATCCTATTCCCACCACATCTGAAGGCGTTCGATCAGAAGGCGAACCCAATGTTCTAAAGACTCGACGAGGCACTTACTAGGAAGGTGTACTAGGAAGGTCTGTTATACCCCCCTGTTTGGCGCACAAGCCTGTTCCAACAATTCAGACCGCCAGTTGGTGACTTAAACCAAAAGGATTCGACGGGCATATAGTCCTGGGATAATCATTACTTGTTATGGAAAGACAAGAGAAAAATATGTACACTCAAACATATCCACTAAACGGTGCTGATAGGCGGAATAGGGGTGCTGTCCGCCGAGTGTCATGAAGATGGGCGACCTCGCGAGCGGACGGGTCTCCCGCGACTGATGTCCTTCATTGACCAATACCAATGCGCTGGCCTAGACGCGAATCAGACTCAGAGAAACCACAGCCCGCTCTGGGGCCTACCGCGCTCTTCCATCCAGTGCAGGAGCTGGCGATCCGCCAGGCAGGGTGACTCGCTGGGGCGTCAGGACCAGATAGGAGAGCTTGAAGGACATCAAAGCCATGTAGCACTTTTCGTGGGACGGAAGCGAGGCGAAAGAGGCTGGGGGAGAGGAGAAAAGACGATTCTTTATAGAGCGAATCGAATCATAGTACCATTAGAACCACAGCAGCTAACCTGACCACTGGGTCCGCCCATCGGTGCCACAATATCCAGCTGTGAATTCGCGGCAGACATTGGTGGGCGTTGAAACTCATGAAACATATATCTATGCCTACAACCAGCTCATCAGCCCATGAATACCTGGACCTCCAGAATAACGTTAGATCAACGCTTGCATGGCAGAGGGCGAAAATCGGGGGTCAGAAACTCGAGTATCAAAATCCGCAGCGATAGCTCAAGAAGGCTAAGGTACAAGAAGCGGTGATGGCTTCTTCCAGACTTTACCCAATGCATAACGACTGGGTCTTCAATATCCACTAAGTAATAAGAGCACAAAGTGCGCTATCACATATCAGCGCCTCGACACCACTGTCACTAGGCTGGCTAGTGCAGATACGGTCCACATCTAGTGGCTTATGGGTTGCCACGAGGCTGTCTACAGCTCCTTTAAATTCCTGACGTCTCCCCCTTGCTTACGAACCTAGCGATTGCTTCGGATGCCGATAACCTGCAAAGGGCGTATCCTAGCCAACGGTTCAAGCTCGTCAAGAACGACGAGGATACAGCTTATCGTCTTTGGAGCTTGAGGCTTTTAGTTCCACCGAATTCTATAGCTCCAGGGAGCCAAGGACTTGGGGTATCCCAAATAAGCATAAATTCACCCGGGGCACATGCCTTCAAAAATATCATTTTGCACACGAATAACAAATTCCATTCCATCATCCTGGTCCTTTCCAGTTCTTTCCTCCACCTAGCCGCCGTCATCATGAAGTCACTGATGTATTTTCCGTTGTCAATCCCATTATAAAGTCTGCCCCTGGGCGCTCACACTCTACGGTCGCTCCCTTCTTCTCCCAGGCTTCCTCGGCACCCATCCCCTGCGCACGTCTTTGATCGATCACCCAATGTCCGGAATCTCTGTCGGTGCGCATCCGAGATCCGTAAGCTCCCTTCTTATATCAGGGGTATGGAGTCCAACTGCTCTGGCGTCCTGGGTAGACGACCTCTCGCCCAGCCATCATCAAGAGGACTATGTCGAGTAGCCCCATTGCCATCATAGAGGATTTGACCCAGCCGACCAGCTACGAGAAAGGTCTGTGGCAGGCTTCTCAAGGTGTGCATCTTATTTGATTCTCTGTCGATTTCCGATCATTTTCTAACAGGATACTCAGCGAGCCCTCCCCGTGGCACCGTCTCAGGGGATTCGGACACGGAGCAGCATATGGAGACAATGTAAGTTGTTCTCTTTGGCGAATAGCGAGGACCTCCCTCATTGTCTTGTACCCAGAGAACGCATTGCTCGTGTATTTTCACGGGCGTAATACTTTGTTCCAGTGTGCTTCATGTAATGATAGAGAAGTGTTCGGAATATTGTATACTATTTTAGATTATTCATCCATGCAAAACCTGTGTACAATACCTGTATATTATGGCTCAATGATCTGCTGGAGAAGACTGGGCTGCAGTTCCGAAGTATAAGTCACAGCTGCTCGTCATGATCCCAATAGGCCAAGTAATTAGTAAGATAAGCTCCGTAAGTTTCAACAACACTTATTATGGTAGAGGTGCCCCTTCCCTCACTTTTCTTTACCATTCCTTATTGCTTTATTCCTCTATCTCCAACCAAACATACCACACTCCGGTCGTAGTGGACGGGGCTCCTTTTGGATGTGAACAGTCGCTAGTTACACCTCTTCGATTGAGCTTCTAGTGTGACTTGATTCACACTCATGCACCGCTGCATCACGGGTCCTCTTGCGAGAAGAGTTCAAACGAATCAACATAGTTCAAAGTCCTTCGACTCATTAACGTTACAAGTCTCGTAACTGGAATATTGCGCAAAGCACCCCGAGTTATCTTGTTCAAGCCTGTGTTTGTTCGCTCCTGTCGCATAACCCCACCTTCTTTTCTTCATCGCCAGCCCTGGGTCTACGGCTCTCCAGTACGACTTCGGGTGGTTGGATGCCTTTCGCTCCCTAGCAACTGCCGCGCGATTACGAGGTTTTTCCCTGCATGGCTAGTCCTGCCGTAGTCTGTCATACATACTTTTGATAGTGTGTATTCGCAGATTCTCTCGCTGCGTTCCGGGGTAGACCAGTGCCCCTTGGGGGGGGGGAAGATATGGCCGGTGGAACTGAGGGTTGGCGAGCCGTTCTCTTGCACCACCAGCTATCGAGCCACAACCATTCTGATGGCTTCTGTGGGCAATTTCCTCGCCATCACAACTGATCTGTCTGAGAGGTGCCGACGGCAGCAGCAACATGAAACGAGCACTGTCCTACCACTTGCCCTTGCACTCTTGGTGGACCCCTTGAAGACTCAATCCCGGATGCACCGTAGCCGCAAGTACTCCCAAGTCGTAGCATGTAACGAGATTCACCTCCGACACCACCCAGGTAGCAAGATTGACCAAGTTGGCTGCCGGATCGCCGGTAATCCCGAACCATCTCCCCGATAGATTCATGAACGGACAAAGGTGATGGTCTATGCTCACGATTTTCTTCTCTTTTCTATGAGGACTTCGTCATGTAGAGCTCTGTTGAACGGTGGAAGATGGATTATGCGACCCAAGAGCGTTACTATCGGTGATGGTGTGAGTGCCTCGGTACCAGGCGTGGCTTGGGCAGGAGTTGGGCAGTATGTAGACCTGTGTCGTCGAAATTTTGAACACGAACAAATCTGGAAGTGGACAGGCTCGAAACGTACGAAGAACGCCAACCCGGAATCCCACCCATCAGACATCACCGACACGGATCATGGATCATGGAACGGGCCATCATCATGTCCAATGAACGTTAGAGATTGATCCGCCAGGTACTGCGTGTGTTCGAATCCTGGAGGGACATTCTTCCCTCATCCCATGTCAGTCTTGTAGGAACATACAACGATTGGAATACAGTATGTAATGGGAGCTAACGGGAGGCAAAAAAGTACAAAAGAGGTCAATCGGACATCCGGTGGTCACGGTCCAACCGTTCCACATCAATATTTTTGTTACCAGAGGCCCTCAACAACGACCACTTCCACCTCGTCCATGCCATGAAAAGCGTGTCGCCAACCGCATCTCCACTTATCCGAGTTGCCGGCCTTCTGGGTATTCGTTGAGAACATTCCACCAATGTGATCCATTACAAGCCTTGAAGTTATAATCAAACCACCAGGTCGCCGCGGAGGGCACAAAGGATCATGTCCAAGAAGGCAATCTTGCAAGACTACATCAGCGGGACGAGTTGGTATGTTCGGAGGCAGTTTTGAAGATATGTCAGCGTGTGTCCGAAGGATATGTATTAGGATTGGTAGAAGAGAGCGGTGGAAGATAAGACCACTTGAAGTGGCGTAAGTCAATAACCATGAATTACCCTGGAGTTCGGACTCACCTGCCACCAGTTCCAATGAACGCCCCCCTTCTTGTCGGTATCTTACTCCCGCCCTCTCTCCCATCTTCAAGCATCTTCACCACGGTCCTGAGAGCGTTTCTGCCCGCCTCCTTTCCACATAACGGAAAATCATCTTCAATCAGCATAACCCACTCTGCTTGGGTGGGACCACGCTCAGCCTGCCATCTGAACGCTTCTGCCAGATGTAGGTATTGTCCAGAGTGAGCGTCGGTGTGAGTGTCGGTATCTTTGTAGAATATGATATTGTGCGATGATCCAACGCTTTTCCGTGTTTCATCAAATGCGGGATGGTCTGTGGCATGAGTGAAAACAGCGAGGCTGACAGCTGGACTGAGGACGGGTAAATAAGACTCCAGGGTAGTCATTAGAATGGTTTGTGCGGCTTTCGGATCTGGTCGAGGGAAGGAAAGGGCGACGATATCCAGGAGTCGGGAAGAGGGGAAGGGAGGGTTGGGTATTGATACATGTGGTGTCGCAAAGACAAAGGAAAGAAGCGTATTGGTTAGAATGATGAGTGAGGTGAGGGCCAACGCCATTCCGACAACAGAAGAGGGTGGAGAAGGCCTTTGGGCTGGGTTTAATCCAAGGGGGTGCTTCTCTTTAACAAAAAACCGTGACATGATGAAAGAAATGAGAGTTAATGTGCCCACTACTAGAATAGTAATTCCGTAAGTCCAAGGCGCAATATCCAACCAACACAAAATCATCGAGATTCCAGCAACGATGTATTGCGGGCGATACTGCAAACCAACCAGCTTCAGAACGTTGGTTGCATCCAACGTCAGCAAAAAACCAGCTAATATTGGCCCACAGCCTGAAGACTCTTCGTAGAGTGCGTTATGGCTGAATAATCTGGGGAATGCCCATCCGACGCTCCTGGTAAACACAAAACCTGCAAGGGTTCTGGCGAGAGCGACAACGATCCAAAGGCAGTACCCGTGCGTGAGATCCAAGGCGCGTAATCTGGGCATCCGCCAGATTAGAGCGGCTTGTAGAAGCCTTGAGAATAGACCCAGGGTGTTCGTGGGGCCGGCCCACGGGGCGACGAGAAGGGGGAACAAGCTATTCGAGTTGACTACTTGCCGCGGCGAAAAAGGATGAAGTGTCCATTTCGTATTCACCGCAAACAAGGCACATGGTAGGATGGTTCCAAAAAATGAAACATATCGAGGCCAGGTTGGAGGTGAAGAGTTTTCGTAGGCGGCAGGTGGAAGCATATGTCGGACAGGGGGGGCGGGCGTCAAAAACCGTTGACAAGGTAAGGATCACTGCCTCCATGCATCTGTTGATCGTGTCATAACGATCAGTACTAGAAAAGGAATCCAGAGGGGGTTCGCGCTCATAGATTGACCCTTAGGTCTTAGCGCTCAGCACCGATACCGTATGGAGCAACATTTGGTGCGAGTGGAGCTAGGTGGAGCTCCAAGACCGATGACATTTTGATGGCCGTAGCACTGTCACAGCCGTACTTATGTGCGTTTGGTAACAAAAAGAACTGGTCACCGTAACAATCTCTTCAGAAACTACTCGCGGAGACCTACTCCTCTATTGAGGTCGCGAAAGACGGGGAAACTTCAAATGTGTGTCGGACATGGGAATGTTGTCTGCAGTGGATAGCCTTCGCCGATGTAAACATCGGACACCTTAAACACATTCTCGTCGTTCTGTGGAAAGAACGCACAGGTGTCCTTTCAAGTCTGCCGAGTAACCAGACTCAAGAACCCCGAAGGATTTCAGGATTGTCATTAAATAATGTTTATAATTGTTGCTTGTGGCAGACTTGCCACGGCCAGGGTTTGAGTTCATGCAGCAGAATGACTCGACTCTCAGCCTCGAATCCAAAACCGAAGCCGCCACTAGCGACTTTGGAACCCTGCGCAACCTCAAGTATCGCGCAACTGCCAAGGGCTAAGTTACGACAACAAAACGACAGAGATGCCAGGGGTAATGAGCCGCAGGTAGGACATCACAGGCATCATCTTCTCAAGGTGTATTGGTACAACCAAGGCACCCCCACCTGGGATCAAAGTTCGTGCAATCGGCAGCCGATTATTCCTATCATTGTCCACCTTAAACCAACTCAGTGGCATCCGGTTTAGCGCAAAAGTGCTGTTGGTCGATGTTGCATCACTTAGCACTTTATTGAAAATCGCCGTGCTCAAAATATCAAGTCTACCCAGCAACCGAGCGTCCTGTGGGTCCCAATCAACCTGTAGCATGTATTATAGTGCGTTCGCCCGCCGGTGGAGATGTCCTGCAAATGCTAGTTACAAGGCGTACTTGGTTGTACCTCCACATCGAGACACTGAACAGATGATAGCGACATTGGTCGCAGTAACACGGAATAGGTTGTAGATCCGAGCGCCTGCCGTCGGATAATCCAGCGTGAAGAACTCAGTGTAGCGCGACACGACATTGTGCTGGCTTTGTCACATATGTCTACTAGTGAGTATCAACTTAACCCCTGTTCTATGCACTCATGACGGCGTCAGCAACTGTATCCGCATCTAGCACCCCACTTGAGTTAGGGACCGCCATCCCACCCGTCCGCTTCACCGAATCCGATACCCCCGCCGGGTCGGACATTTCTTGATTCGGCAGTGCAAAGGCGTAGCTTTGAAAATCGCTGCCAAAAGGGTGAGTCTTTTCCGTTTCGGGTGACCATGAAAACTTGCTTGAGAGCGGCAGTGTCAAATCCTGCACTGCGGCTAGCCATAAACCATCCTTCCCCTCCGTGCAGAGGATACACCAACGTATGGCGTTGCACCAGGCGTAAGGTGTCTCGCGATCCATCTAGGGTACTCTGTCGTGCCGATGTTACCTGCTATGCGTTCGCGACCACGCGTTGGCGTTGCTGTTCTCGATTTTGCAGGGAATACGATTTTCCTCCTGCCAGCATAATGTCTTTATCAATGCCCAACGAGAATACTTCGTTGTCCAACCAGACGCGTGGTCCAGCATCAGCAAGGATTGGGTAGAGGAGGCGATGGTGCGCTTGCCATTATGAGGAATGCTAGGGAAGGAATGGTTGAGGCTGGATTGGTCAAGATTTGACGTAAGTGCTTCGTTAGGGTTGAGACTCTGTGGATCTTTGGACCTTGACCAGTGAATTAAGGTACGAAGGACTCATGGCTCATGACAAGGCGTGGGGCAACGGATGGAGTGTCGGCGGTAAGGAAACCTGGTCATGTAGCCCGGATTGTCCAACGGCCAGAGCCGCGCGCCCCAAAGGCCCGACAGTAGGATGAGGATGGGGAATTTAAGGACGAGGGGACTTTTTTTCTTCCAATGACATGAGCGCGGGTAGAAAACCTTCTCCACGGTGCTCTCTGCGAGCATCGCCAAGTATGTGATTTCGTTCTATGGGCAATGTGACCCATGAGTTTGGTGACCACCGTCTGTGGAATGATGGTGGCAAGACAAAAGAGCTAACTCCTAAAGGAGTTGTTGGGATATGTGGAAGGAGGAGCCTTTGGAAAAGTAGACGGATGCCATCGCGGCCCGAGGCTAAGCTGGAAGCTACACCAACGCGCTGATGTTGGCCATTTCGAGCCTGAAATGTCAACCCTAACAATCGAAAAATGTATGCAGGTGCAGGATCATTATTGACAACATGGGAAGAAAAGAACATATGAGCACAAGGGAATGAACAACAGGTAGGGGGGATGGAGACAGAACCTAAGGAATATAGCACAAGGGTAAGCGGTCCGTGAAGTCGCGATGCCTTAAAGCGTCGTAAATGTAAAGTATACCAACCTCATTAGCTGGTCCAAACGAAGTTACGGTTGGACTAGATCACCGCTGGCACCACTTTGGCTTTCACTGGCGCACTACTTACGGGGGGATCCAATCGAAACCACGTAGGAATCAGCTTCCAAATCTTCTCCCTTTCTCTCGACGCCCAGCACTCCAAAGACAATGCACACGCTTTGCATTCCGAGAATTCTGCACCTTTCAGCTGACCCAATTCCTCCGCAACATACAACGGGTCACACGATCCTCTCTCCCTATCAAACAGATAATGCTGCGTGGCAAGATCTACGAGCTCGGAAAAGTCCTTCTTGCAGTTCGTTGCAGACACGCAGACGCCACCACTGGACCTCCGGTGAGCATGTGTAGAATGTAGTGCAAGCTGACGGTTTGGCAGGCTGTTGCCCATCGCTTGTATAAGATTCGTAATCATATGTTGTGTCGCTTCCTTTCCGACACACAGGCGTTGCATATCAGAGGGTGATATCGTTGGGCAGGGGGAGGGGTATATCCCAAATGG
The DNA here is from genome assembly GCA_018524895.1 of Podaxis sp. C-F-101400. Taxonomy (NCBI): domain Eukaryota; kingdom Fungi; phylum Basidiomycota; class Agaricomycetes; order Agaricales; family Agaricaceae; genus Podaxis; species Podaxis sp. C-F-101400. The sequence goes on along the minus strand of JAEUWR010000623.1, from coordinate 475,269 downwards.
ATCATCTTCTCCTGGTTCGAATATTTGAGCATAGGTGTATCGTGAGATGTCATAGAATGCAGCGGGGAGAAGATTGGGTGCTTCTACTTCTCTGGCGAGATTGATCACCAACTGCAGGGCTATCAGAAGGCATTCTTTGGGTAAGAAAATCGGAATATACTCACGAAAGGATGCGGATATAGTCTCGGTTTATTAGGGTGGTCCAGCTCGTACGACTGCGCAAGATCTTCTCGCAGCTCCCAGCCCTTCAATGTCGAGGGCCAGGCCGTACTCAAATGAGCCAACACCACATTTCGCAACGACTCGAACACGTATTTCGTGGCTAACCGTAGGATTCCGGAAACAACCCTAAAGTCATCCCTATCATTATTTCCAAGAATCCTTGAAAAATGGACAGTTTAGTTCACATTCTGCTGCTTCCTCAAAGCTGCAAGACCTACGGGCCATCTATGAGTGCTTTCAGCAGGTATTCCACATCCTCTGCTGCATCATGCAGTACGATAATGGGTATTCTCGCCTTCGCCTTGCTCCCAGCAGGCCAGTCCTTCTCCTGAGACAAATCGAAACCGGTCTTCTCGTTCAACTCCTCGTCCGGTTGGGGAACCGCCAACATATCCTCAAAGCACACCGAATGTCGGGCCAGGAGTGACATATGCACTCGAAAAAGAGTATCTTCGGCTCGGCATACTAGACTCCCGTCGTAGAACCAGAGATCATTGTGTCGTCGGAGTTCAGCGCCTGTTTGTGCGTCGAATATACGATTGTGACCCGACTCGTCTCGTTCGCCGTATGTAAAGTGCGTTGAAGTATGATCCTTCAGGGGATTTGTCGGACTTGGGGGGGATAGCTGGAAGTTGGAGATAGAGTGCATTGAAGATCTCAATGCTTGCATCAGAGTTCTGTGCTTCGAGTTTGAAGGCCGTGGCGAGGGTGGGGCACCTGTCTTGCGGTCAGATCGTCGAGGGGCAACAGATGCCGTATTCTGTCTAGAGCTCATGGGTTACAGCAGTGATCCTGAGAAACGAGCGAAAGGAACCCATAGAAGTGTATAAAGGAGAGGACGTCAGGTGAGTCTCTTGCAGCAATGCTGGCAAGTGCCTGATTGCCGCCGAATGGATGAGCAAGACCCAGATTGGCACCTTATCAATTACTGGAAATGGATATACAACGCAACGTCTGTTCTACTAAATAACGGAAACCTCAGCAGCTCCTCTTAAGTCCATCTCATCAGCACCAGTCTTCTTCTCCTGAGCGTCCTCTTTTTGTCCCTCTTGAGAATTTCCCTTCTTATCCTCCGAACGGAGATAGCTCTTCAGTTCTTCAGCCTCTGAGACAAGCTGATCCATAGTAGAAGGCTTTTTTTCGGGTTCCTTGAGACTATGCTTCTCCACTGCCTCCTTCACCACCTGATCCCATGTCTTTCCTTCCCTTGCGAGCAGGTCGACCAACTCATCCTTGATACGTCGGCAAGTCCCAACACCGTTGTAACCAAAGCTAGTGTAGATTTGAACCATCTGTGCACCGGATTTTGCATAATCAAGAGCATCTTGACCGGTCCAAATACCACCAGAGCCGATGATTGGAATATTCGCTGGTAGCAGTCCACGAAGTGTTCGGAGGGCTTTCAAGGAGATCGGCTTAATTGGTACTCCAGAGAGACCGCCAGTCTCAGTTTTGGAAGCTGGAAACATTGTCAAATTTGGCTGTAATGACTACTGTATGGGACGACTTACGACTCCTGAGGTTCGACGGCCGTTGGATGGTTGTATTGCTGACAATGACCCCGTCAATTCCACTTTCTTTAACTACATCTGCGATATCAGCAAGCTGAGACTCATTGAGGTCGGGGGCGATTTTGAGGACAAGTTTAGGTTTTCGATAGGTGAGGATCGAAGGGTCAAGTTGATCGCGGGCTTCACTAACACCTCGCAGAAGGGTCTCCAGAGAATCTTTGTTTTGTAGCCCACTTCCTTGTAACATAAGTCGAATAGTATCATGGGAGCCGAATTAGGCACGCACCGAAGCCCAGGTGTGTTAGGACTGGAAACATTGACTACGAGCACGTCGGCATAAGGACCAAAGGTTCGGACACCAGCCACATAATCATCGATTGAGTGGGCAGGTGATTCCTTGTTTTTGCCAAGGTTGACTGCAAGCATGGAACCATCACGAAGGGCAGCACGTTCAGGTCCTGTAGTAAATCTCGGGATGCGAGCCAAAACACGCGAAAGCACAGTTGAGTGTCCTTGAGAAGGGAAACCATAACGATTGATCAGTGCGTCGTCTTCGGAAAGGCGGAAAACGCGAGGACGAGGATTCCCTGGCTGTTCAACGTGTCTGTGGGTGATCAAGTGCAAAAGGGGAGACACTCACCTGTGGCTTGGGGGTGACACTGCCAATTTCTACCCAGCTGAACCCTAAGTCATAAAGACCTAACAGATGACAGTAAGACACGCGTGCTTTGTTACTACCACTTCAGGACCCCACCGTCGATCGCCTCTCCGTCCTTGTCGAAGCCAGCAGCAACACCAATTGGATTGGACATGTCTTCTCCCCACATCTCAAATGTGTCTTAGAAGTAGACTCTTTCCAACGCAAAGTAACACACACCTCAAATTTCAATCTGGTGTCGTCTAGGACAGGATCTTTAGGACCCAAACCTGTCCGCAAAACTTTGACAGCAATTTTGTGGCCAGTTTCGGGATCAAACATATTGCGCAAAACAGGTGTCAGGATATAGCGGTGCATGGCAGAACGCGCATCAAAGTAATAGACGGCAAAGACACCCGCAGAGACAACGAAGAGGCCTGCATAGGCGCCAGTTCGCCAAGTTTTACTGGTTAGGTTCGAGGTGGATGCATACCGACGACCGGTGGGTGTTAAATACTGAGGCTGGACGGCACGGGTACGAAGGAAAGATTGGGAGATGCCACGCCGAAGCAGCGACATCTCTGTGCAATGGACTCAAGGAATGAGAGCAGTGATCGGTATTCGGGAGTGTCGGAATCATCCAACGGATGTTTGCCTTTATTACTTTCGGAGGTTTCTGGTTGGCGGAACACGGAGCAAACCCCATCAAAATTCCAATGCAACTCCAGTAGAGTTAGGCATACAGCAAAACTTCTAACGCCGCTATACACGAAATCGGTGCGTTGGTATTCAGACGGCACTTCGTGGACTACACTTCCCTCTTGCCCTCAATCCACTGGTATGGGCTGAAGCGCATTCATTGTGTAACACGCTCAAAGCCATAAGCTGGAAATGACGCTGGTGCCTCATAGGAGAGGTGCTCGCGGAAAATCCGGCTCAAACTCTTCCACAACAGAACAAAACGACGTCTTAGGGGTGTCCGTGGGTGGCCATTCGTCTGTGGCACATCCTGACGTCGTAGATGAAGAACGGGAGGTTGCATCTGGTTGCTGATCGCCCAGAGGATCAGGTGAACAAGGATGAGGGTTGGACAGTTGCGAACAACACCTACATTCTGACGTCAGTGGCTCCGGAGGATCGGGAAATTTTGGGGGGCTCCTGCTAGGGGGAGAGGACAGGAGGTGGAAAGGACAAGGCAGAGGAACCTCTGGGAAAGTTAGAACCCCAACCAGCACGCTAATAAATTGACATGACCGAATACGAAGTAGACTAAACCAAGAAGGCGAAGAACTTTTGGGGCGGTGTGATTCGGAAGAGGGGAATGGTTGTGTGAATGTAAATATAGAGACTAAGTAGAGTTGATCGATGATTTCGTTGATGTAAGGTTGCCAGTGTTCCAATCAGCCGATAGATAATCGGACAACTCCGACAAAAAATTTGTGAGTTCAATTCACCTCACCTACTTAACTATCCCTCTCCCGCCTCCCCCGCTTTCCTCACCTCCGCCTTTCTTCAGCTATGGACGTCAGTATCAAATCTCCATGTTGTCGAAATCAGCCCTAATCGCTCTACTCCACAGCCCACGTTCACCCAGGGACTGCATAATCTCCTTGTCCATTCTACATCTAACGATACCAACCAGCTGAAGGCCGTGAGTTCATTTCAACTTCACCCGTTCCCTGGCCTCACGCCTCCATCCTCTACCAGGCAACAGCCCAGCTTAATCAAGATTATTACAAAAATCCAGCATGTATCCCTGCCCTGGCAGCGATCCTTGCAACCTCTCCCGAACAGCCCGTGGGTCCCTTTTTTCTACTAGATACACGATAAGCAATTGATATCAGAAAAGGTGAGACAACTGGCTGCGGTTGAGATGCGGAAACGCGTCAGCCAAAAGAGCGGCGCTCTGTGGACTCTCCTTGGTCAGGTTGAGCGCGATGAGATCAAGGCCAAATTACCCGAACTCATCATCGCCGAAATCAAGTATATGTCTCACAACAATTTCTAGTATCTTTGCTAATAAATATTCTCAGCAACCTCGTCCGTCATTCTACTGCTCGTGTCATTGCTGCTATCGCCGCTATCGAATTCCCAGAAGGAACATGGCCTGAGCTCCTCCCGTTCCTCCATCAATCCTGCACATCGAACTCCGCCGCACACCGCGAAGTTGGTTCATATATCCTCTTCACTGTCCTTGAAAATATCGTCGAGGGTTTCCAAGAGCATCTACAAAATCTCTTCAAACTCTTCGGGCAACTGTTGCTTGATCCTGAGAGTCAAGATGTTCGGATCACCACCGTCAGGTTAGTTGATATATATATATTTTTTCAGGGTCCCTGAGTTTCCTCGCAAGATCCCTTGGCCTTATCGCTCAATACCTTGACTCCGATAACAAAAATGAAATTGTACGTCCTCAACGGCCACCTGTGATATTTACGTTGTTCACCCCCGTATAGCGCTCGTTCCAGGCACTCCTTCCTAGCATGATCCAAGTCATCGGGCAATGTGTCGAATCCGGCAACGAGACCGGTGCCAGGCAACTTTTTGACGTTTTGGAAACCCTTCTCATCCTCGTACGTTCCACTTCCATTGTAAGGTCTCTCAAATGCTTCAACATATAGCTCTATCCAGGAAGTTCCCATCTTGGGCAAGCACATTCCCGAGCTCGCCCAGTTCCTTCTGCAATGTGGCGGCAACAAGGCGTTTGACAACGAGATCCGTGTTATGGCCCTGAATGCACTCAACTGGACAGTTCAATAGTTCGTCCTCGTTAATCGCTTTCACCACCACTCGCTAATCATAAAATAGTAAAAAGTCCAAAGTTCAGAGCCACAATCTTGCCGGCGCCATCCTTGAAGGTCTTATGCCGGTCACGACAGAAGACGAACCAGAGGACATCGACGATGACTCTCCATCTCGTGTATGCGTTCTATCCTTTCCGTTCTCTGTGGACTCTTACCTGAAACACATAGTCTGCCCTTCGCATTATTGACGGTTTGAGCACCAATCTCCCGCCTTCGCAAGTGTTCCCCGCCCTGCGCAACCTTATCCTCCAATACTTCACCTCTCAAGATCCTACCCACAGACGTGGTGCCATGCTTGCCCTGGGAGTTTCCGTCGAAGGTTGCAGCGAGTTCATGACACCTCTCATGGGCGAAGTCTGGCCCATCATTGAAGCTGGTTTGCGTGATAGTGATGCAAGTGTCAGAAAGGCCACCTGCGTTGCTGTTAGCTGTTTGTGTGAGTGGCTGGAGGACGAGTGCGTTGCTAAGCACACAGTTCTCGTTCCTGTGAGTACATTCTGTATCATTATTGGGAAATATCATGACAATTCATTCACAGTCCATCATGAACCTGATCAATGATGAAGCTACCCAACGCTCTGCCTGCACTGCACTTGATGCTCTCCTCGAGATCCTGCACGATGTCATCGATCAGTACCTGCAGTTGATCATGGAACGCCTTGCAGGTCTGCTTAAAACTGCTCCTTTGCCCGTCAAGGCCGTCGTTACTGGTGCCATTGGCAGTGCCGCCCATGCTTCCAAGGAACGCTTCCTTCCCTACTTCCAGCCTACGATGGAAGTCCTCCAACATTTCCTCGTCCTGACGGGTGAAGGAGAAGAGACCGAGCTTCGTGGCATCACTATGGATGCCATTGGCACATTTGCTGAGGCCGTTGGAAAGGATGTCTTCCGTCCTTACTTCCCCAACATGATGAAACAAGCCTTCGAGGGAATTGAGCTCGGAAGCGCTAGGCTCCGCGAGTGCAGCTTCTTGTTCTTCGGCGTGATGGCTCGCGTCTTTGGTGAAGAGTTCGCTCCCTATCTGCCCAATGTTGTCCCTCCCCTTCTTGCGAGCTGCAAGCAACCGGAACATGGCGAGGAAAACTTGTCTGGTACGTCTCCACATTTAATCCGCGCATCCGTATTGAGGATTTCGCGTAGCGTCCGTTTCTGAGGCTGCCGCAGCTTTCGGCTCTGGGAGCCCGCCCAACGCGGAGGGAGATGCTAATGGCAACCCAGTTGTTGATCTTGAGGAGATTGACATTGAGAAGATGATGGACGTCAATAGCGCTATCGCTGTCGAGAAGGAAATTGCCGCGGATACCATTGGCACTCTCTTCGCCGCCACTCAAAGTCACTTCCTGTCTTACGTTGAACCATGCACTGTCGAACTCACTTCGCTCTTGACTCACTACTATGAGGGCATTCGCAAGAGTGCAACTGACTCTCTTCTCGAGATCGTCCGCACCTTCTATGATCTCAGTAACCCGCCCGAGTGGCAACCCGGAACGACTTCTGTACGGTACTTGTTCTTTCGATGGCAGTGTTAGCTAACAATTTCTCTACAGAAAGTCACACTTGACTCCAACGTCAAGGAACTCATTAATCACGCCATCGGACCCCTTTTGGAGATGTACGAGACTGAAGACAACAAGTAAGTGTTTATTTGCTTTCTAGATCTGGGTGTTTCCCCCTTTGCCCTTTGTGATGAAAATATAACTCAGCTCACTTCGATGCATTTGCTGTGAGACCAACATTCTTCTTTTCTGACCCTGCCTTGATTTTCGCTTTGCCTGAGCAACTGCTAACCCGTCTTCTCTCAGGTCCGTTGCATCTGCTCTTTGTGTCGGTCTTGCCGAGACCATCAGCAAGATTGGCCCCGCATTCTTTGAGAACCGTATGAATTTCGTTCCCCTTTTGAATTTACTTGTGGTGTTAACCATTGGCGACAGGTCTCGAGGATATCTGCAATATTGCCATTCAGATTTTGGAGCAAAAAGCATTCTGTCAACAAGATCCTGACCAAGACGAAGAGGAGGAGGCTCCTGAAGACCAGGCCGAATACGACTCCGTCCTTATCTCTTCCGCTGGTGACCTCGTTGCCGCTCTCGCCAGTGGCTTGGGTGCCGATTTTGGTCCTGCCTTCAACACGTTCTTCCCCCTCATTGCCAAGTATTACGTATGTTTCTTCAACTTGTGGTCGAGGTATATTCTGGACTTACGATTGATGAACAACAGAAAAAGAACCGTTCTCTCAGTGACCGCTCATCTGCCATCGGCTGTCTTGCTGAGGTTATCGGTGGAATGAAGGGTGCCGTTACGCCCTCCACGGAGCCCTTGTTGGAGCTCTTCTATAAAGCCCTCAGCGATCCTGATGCCGAGGTTCTCAGCAACGCAGCTTTCGCGACGGGTCTCCTAGTCGAGAACTCCGAGATGGATCTTTCCCCTCAATACCTCCACCTCCTCGCTGCCCTTCGGCCACTCTTCGATGTGAATGCAAACTCCCCCGCACCACGCCTCAACGCCAAGGACAACGCAGCTGGCGCCGTTGCTCGTTTGATTGTCCGTAATACTGCCGCCATTCCTCTTGACCAAGTCCTCCCAGTATTCATCGGTGCCCTTCCCTTGAAAAACGATTACCTTGAGAACCGACCTGTCTTCCGTGCCATCTTCCACCTCTTCCGAAACAACGGTCCCGCACTTTTGCCTTACCTTGATCAACTTCTCCAAGTCTTTGCCACTGTCCTCGACCCTAACGGTCCCGATCAGGTTGGCAGTGACATTCGTGCGGAGCTGATCAGTCTTCTTGGTGCTCTTAATGCCGAACAACCTGGAAAGGTCCAGGCTGCTGGTTTGAGTGTGTACCTGTAGGTTAGTGTATTTTGTTATGATTCATGATGTCTTTTTGCTGTTCACTTCACTTTCTGTATGGATTCCGTGTGCTACATTGTTATGATACTTTGATTCTCCCCCTTGGCAGTTGTCCCTCTCTTCTACCTCTAGAATACAATTTTGCCAGAGAGAGGAGCCCATGGTAATGAACGCATACACCTTGGATTACATGTATGGCGTGTATTGAGCGTTAGACCGAGTGCAGTCGATTATGCTTTTTGTTTTGACGTATTGATCTTGTCGAGTTCAAATTCACATTGGATGTATGCGTCTGCCTGACTTGAAACCGTGAACTTGAACTTGCGTACCTCTCGCTGGCCGAGTTGTTCTTCAGGCGATGTCTTCTATGATAGTCCCTCTTTTCGCGTGCCTGTTCTTGATTCCTGTCGCCTGTGCAACCAGCAATTCTGTCGTCACTGTGGCAAATCCCTTGGATAACCAACTCCCTACCATCGCTCGCGTCAACAAATATTGGACTTGGGCACCCTCTCCAAATACCTTTCGTTCTGCTGATGGCAACCTCAGATACACGACATCGGCATTGCCACACTGGATGGCGTTCGACGCTCTAGGCCTTACTTTTACTGGGATACCTTCGGAGGAAGATGAGGGTTATCCTGAGGTTACTGTCACTGCCTATGAGCCCTCTTCCTCTGCGTCTTCTCGGGTGACTTTTTGTGTCTCAAAGGATTTGCCTCCGGCGGCCAAACTACCCATCGCCGCCCAATTTCACCCAAACAATCCCTCTTTGTCTTCAGTGTTTCTTCTTTCCTCTGGGTCTAGTCTCCATACTGGCAATCCCACCCTTAGGATCCCGTCTAAATGGTCATTTAGCATCGGCTTTGGTTATAACACATACAAGTCCACGACTGGCGACGTCTACTATGGTATCAGGCAGGCCGACGGGAGCGACCTCCCAGACTGGATGGTCTTCAATCGCCGTGGAATCACCCTGAATGGCGTCGTTCCCTCAGAGGAGGAACTCCCAACACCGGCTACATTTCATCTCAGGCTCCATGCATCTGATCAGGAGGGGTACTCTGCTGCAAGCATGCCTTTTGATATTGTCGTTGCCAGTCATGAACTCTCCGCTACAAATTCTATGCCAACTATCAACGTTACAACGACTAGTCCTTTCAACATCAGCCTCAACTCACCGGCCGATTTCTCCGGGATATTTGTTGACAGTGAACCCATCCATGCGCAGAATATCTCTGATTTGATGATCGATGTGTCGGGCGACGAAGATTGGTTACGGTACGATCCTGTTGACCGCTCTCTAGCCGGGAATCCTAGGTCCGAATTGGCTGGACAGAGATTGATGCTTCCAGTGAAAATTACGACGACCTTCAATCAGTCGATTGACACCAATGTCTCTGTCGCTTTGGTTCCCTCATACTTCACGGGGGAGAACTTACCAACGATATATGCTACACCTGGGAACAAGATCTCGTTCAGCCTCGCACAATACCTGTCCAACTCGTCCTTTGAAACCAGGGGAGACGTGGACCTGTCGATGGTATGCGAACCCATGGACACCAAGCTTTGGCTCAGGCTCTCTGACGGATTGTATCTGGAGGGTACCATTCCGGAGGACTGTCCCACGACTCATACCCTCATCACATTTATCGCATATTCGCATGTCACACACTCGACTTCGCATGCGAGTCTATCAATATACGTGATTGTCCCTGAGGACGAGAGGAACGCACACCGAGGGCGTTGGGATGGCCACACGAATGCCCAACATGCGAAGCTTGTTTTGGCTCTGGCTATCACTTTGGGGATCGTTGGGATCCTGTGTTTGATTTGTGGGACTTTGGCGATTGCGAGAAGGGTGGTGGAGGTGCAAAGTACCACGTTTGATGAAGGAGAGAATACGTGCGGTGAAGGGGACGGGAAGCGGCATGAGCTTGACGGTGGTCGTCCTGCGAATCAGGTTAGGCGGGCGAAGAGGTTAAGTCCGGAAAAACACGGGACAAAAACCTCGACTCTGGAAACCGGTCAGTCTGGCGAAATGCTCGACTTGGAGTTGCGTCGGGTCCCGGGACGAGATGGTGGCTATATAGACCATACTGGGACTCTGGGCGAGCAGAGTTCGGGAGCGGTGAACAAGCCCGGGTTCTTAGCGAGGTTAAGGCAGACATTAAGATATGTCAGTAACAAGTGCTCACCGAAGTGGAGGAAGATGGCGAGGTCGAGTGGAAGACGTTCCGTAATCATCGGGAGGCCTGTGCTTGCCCAAACGAACACGGTTCTACCTGAAGCAGATGCCCTACAGGCGGTCGACGTGCATCACGCAAGCCGTTTCCGTAGACCAAGTGATTCCGGAAGCATGATCCTATTGAGTTCACCATCAACATCTACTGCCGGATACTCGATCCCTCAAAGACGGAGGGATTTCGGAATACCCAAACCGAAAATACAGGTCTTGTCCGTAGAAGGTAAGCTCTTCACGATTTATGGGATTGACCTTGCTGCTGATGAAATGATTAGAACAACGGAATGGACGATTTGTTTCGAGGGCAAGTACCAGAAGCAACAAGAGCCTTACAGAGTTCTTACAAGAGTCGGCATTAGTAGACGTCATTGCTGATGGGTCTCCAATCTTATCCACCCCGGCTATTGCGCACCCAGGAGTTGTGCCGTTGACAGGTTCGACTCGAAGGCAAGCTTCTCCTCCGTCGCCACATGCCGCTCCCAAAGCCACAGGTCTACCTGTGATGGGTAGTTCCTTTATGGACGAAGAATGGAACAAAAACGCAGATGTGAAAAAGAGTGACAGTGGAGATGAGCTCAGGATGGGGTTTCGTTATGTTCAAGCTTTTGGTGCTGATAATCAACCCGAAGCTCTCATCTCGCCCGGAGTTTCGTCCAATGTGCGGTCCTCGTTTTCATCCTTGGAGTCTTCAAGTGCTGGGTACAAGAAGGCTTCTGGTACTCCTACCGAAAAAAGAGTGATTGTGATTCCAGGACAGAGATTCAAGTTTCTTGTGCGGATTCCATCTGTATCAATCGGAACTAGGGCCCAGGGGACAACGACTTCGACGAAGCCGGCAATGATGCCTCGTGAATACAACGTGAAGATTATTTCGGGACAACCCTTGTCCCAGTTGCACGTTGACCTCAACGAGATCGAAACGAGGGGAACAGCAGAAGTTGCTGGAGAGAGCACGAGGGAGGACATCGGAGTAATCATGTTTGGGATCTATGCTGGTCGGAACGATGAGATTTGCCTAGCGATGGTCATCATCGAGGTTGCAGAAACACGGTGAAAAAGAGACGGATGAAAGGTGCATGTTGACACATCCTATGTATTGATAGTCTAACCTGTCTAGATTTTCCTGTTGTTACCTCTCGCACTGTTGTTTTGATGTCCGAGTGTAATGAATATATATTAGATTTGTGAGGATTGCAAGATATGATCGACAAAACATACAGAGAAAACACGGGACTAGGACAGACAGTGGGTGACAAGCAGCGCGCGAATGTACAAGGATCAAAAACGAAGAATAGACACAAGAGTGTACCTCAGAAAGGGTAAATCGTCCAACTAGCTGGTTGCCCACATCTGTCAATCCTCCCTACCGAAACGACCCATCCGACCGAAGTGAGTGAGAATGTGGAACGCGGGCGGCAGGCCCAACGTCGTCTATGATTTCCAGATGAGGATCGCGAGAGATCCGATATAGAAGTAGATGAAGTGTTTGGTTTCTGTGCACGATGGATTAGGTTAGCGGGATGCCAAACGATGGAGAAGAACGCGTGGTGTAGCCAAGAGACGCGTTGTGGCCCAGGAAGAAGAGGGCTCACCGTGAGTGACATAACTTCCGAAGTTCTTGCCGACGACGACGTGCCAAGTCGCACCATGTCGCCTATCGAATTCCTTCTTGATGTGTGCGGCAATGTCCTTCTCGATATTATATTTCTCGAGAGCAGCGCTTGCGATGTCGACAGATTCCTGCTGGAGCTCCTCGCTCATATCGACATTTTTGATGATGGCTTTAGGACCGGCAGAGGGGCTGTTGACGACACCGCCGGTGGCTGCGTCGTTGGTTGTGGCATCGGGTTTGGTATCAGTCATGGTGAAGGATGCGGGTGGAAGTAGGGGGTAGATGAGTGGGCAGATGAGGATTATAAGTTGTTGGAAATGACTAGGTTAAGTGGGTGGCACGTGGTTTTGGGAGAGTGGGTGGACACATGCACGCCTATACCTCCTCCGAGCGGACATCTTCGGGCCAGTCATTCATGTGGTCTTCCTGTGTTCTTTGCCGCCTTGGGAGTCCTGCCCCCACGAGCTTTCCTCCACGCATACACCGGCACCACCAGCACGAGATTCCTATCACGCCCACTCCTCTTTGTAAACCCTTTCCGCGTGGGCAGCGTTCCTCGACAGACGTAAAGTCTTTGCGCACGCTGCGACGAGGCGTCCAGAACTAGACAGTAGAATTCTCAACGTGCAAAATATATCTTTCATTTGCTTCTTCCCGTCTCGTCGCCCGTTTCCATTCTCATGATGCGCGGTACTGAGCATGCACCCACCCCATCCGGCTGCTTCCTGGCGCCAATGATCTATCGTGTACCATACGACGTATGCATCTGTGCTCATACTTATGAAATTGATATTATACAGCTGCACACACACACTTGGTCCATCTGGTGATTCGTACGTAATACACGTCCCCTGGACAATCTTGGGACGGGTGGTTTGCATGGGCACAAGGGCAAGGCGGCCATATGTTATTTTCCGCTCAAGGCGGTACCAAGACATTGTGTATGATCGCCATAGCGAGAGATCGTCTCCTCTCTGACGGGTGTCATAGCTCCGCCAAGCATGCGTAATAATTACATGTGGGGACAGAACTTATAAGTAGCTGTATGGCGTTCGGAAATAGCTCAGAATAGCAAGGATGCATGCGCTGCGGTTGGCTTGATGTTAACAACAGTGCGCTATATTTACGTATTCCCATACTGTGTATCGTCCTCGCGGTCAGGGGAGACTCTGATATCCTTGTCTGATCGGCGTGTTTATAGAAGATAAATTAATATGCCTGAGATGCTACAATGTTTTCTCAATATCCATTACAAGAAAATACAAAGAAGGATTACACTAGAGAACTCCCACCAAGTCGTCATTACCTTCCAGAGTCCACGCCTTCTTCAACCGTCTCACAATCTCCCTAAACGACTCACCTGAGCCGCTCTCATGTACGAGTACCACCGCAGTCCGTCCCAGATCTCTGTCCTCTTTGTCAGATCCAGTCCCGCTGTCTCCGGAGGACATGGTTGTGGATACGGAAGTTGCAGTGTGGCCAAAGCTTCGAACGTTCTTCATCACCACACGAAACTTGGTCGGTTTCATGACACCCAAGATCCCAGTCTCGTCTTCCATCTCATCCAACTTGCACTTCATCATGACGACGGCAGAAGATGATCCCTCACCGCGATCCGTGGAAGGTAAATCTCGGAAGGTTTGAACTTGGATGTTCATGTTCATCAACAGCCGCCTGCATTCATTCCGAGTTGTGACTATATCCCAGGTGGAGTAAAGGGTATGCTTGGTCAGGTAAGAGGGTTTGGCTCGGAAGATTGCATCAAGCCAGGTGTGTTTCGGTAAAGTCGTACCACTTCTTCCGGAGGGAGGGTGCGAGCTCGAGCGGGATTGAGAATGCTGCGATTTTGGCGGCCGTTTGCTGCCGATAGGACCAAGGACTTGCCCATGTGCGCAGTGACCAAGTTCATCACGCTCCAAGTCGAACCCCCATCGCCTATTCAATGGAAGTTCCCTTTGCAAATTGAGACCATCTGAGAGGTCGACAAGGCAATTCCCACTGTCGTCATAGCTGATCACAACCTCCTTATCTATTGTATCCATTACCCCGAAAGTGTATGTCTGAGTCGCTCTTGAAGACTTGCGCTTGACACTGAGAGGGCGAGTGGCTGCCAATGTCGCGAGGGTAGAACCAGTCACACGGGAAGTGTCGTGACCCAGAGAGAACACGAGTTGCCTAGATCTTCTTTTGAGCATTGACTTCTCCGGTGGGAGTTCCCCACAGTCGTCATCGCCAACTTGAGCTTGAGTGCTAAGCGCCGAGAGTCCAGGCTGGTTCATCGGTTCAGGCAGTGGAGCAACTGGGATCGCAGTGAGAGCATGATTGCGGTCCAACTTCCCAGCGTTCTTAGTGGTTTCTGTGAGAGCAAGCCTGGGAATCTTGACGTCAAGCATGAGGTGAATAAGGTCCTCCGAGCTCGAGGACTCCACTTCAGCGTCAGTGCTAGCGGCAGAAACTAGATAGTGGTCTCGAACCTTCTGCTGCGTGGGCGGTTCGGCCCTTGCGGGGTGAAGATTATCAGAACAGGAAAGCGTGACTGGCTTCCCTGCTTCGCATTGCTTCAGAATGGCTGCGGGGGCATTTTTAGCCTTCGCAATATCCTTGGCTTTGCGCATTCGCCGTCTTTCTATCTCGCCCTCGATGACTTCATTCTCCGCAGCTTGGTTGGCGCGATAGTTGACTAAGAGATGATAAATCCCCTTCTGCCAGTTCTTGTCGTCGTCCAGGAGACTCTTGATGAGGTCATCATCTGAAGCGCCGGGCCATAGTACCCGAAGGTTCGCAAAGATATCAGGATCAATGGAAGATTTACTCTTGAGCGGGCGCGCAATTTGACTCAGTTCCGGGAGCTTGGGAATGGCAATGTTTGGATTGCGGAGCTTGAAGAAGGGGTGCTCGAAGATTTCCGGCATCGTAATCCTTTTCTTCACATTGACCACCAACATTCGTCTGATCAAGTTTTGTGCCAGAGGATCTACGAACGAGGGGGTAACAAAATTTCCAGTGGTAACCTTGTCCAATAGATCCGGAAGCTTGTCTTCATCGAAAGGGAGTTGGGCAGTCAGCATCGCGTAGAGGATGACTCCGCAAGACCAAATGTCTGCTGACGAGCCAACATAGGGTTCGCCCCTGATAATCTCGGGGGCAGCATAGTGAGGGCTGCCGCAGGACGTGTTCATGAGGCCCGTCGCGCCGGAGGTACTGATTTGCCAAGCAGCCATCCCAAAGTCCGCGATTTTGACGTTCAAGTTCTGGTCTAGCAAGATGTTCTCCAGCTTCAGATCTCGATGTGCAACGTTGAACCGATGAAGGTAATCAACCGCGCCGATAATTTGGTGAAAGTACTTCAAAGCCTCGGAAATAGGGAGTGGTCCGTGTTTGCAAAGATGGTCAAAGAGTTCGCCGCCTTGGACGTACTCGAGAACGAGGTACAGGTAGTTGGAGGTTTCCCAGACATCATAAAGGTGCATTATGTTCGGATGATCTATGAGCTTCATCACGACGATTTCACGTTCGACGGCAAGCATCTCTCGCTCGACTACATCTGCGAGTCGGTTAAGTGAGACTCGGGAGGCAGCCAGCGAGGATTTGGAGATGATCTTGATCGCAGCAAATTGGCCTGTCTTGGAATGTCTAGCTATTCGTACACGCCCTAGTCATGGGGGGTGAGTATACAAACGGGCAATGAAGAGCGAGGTGGGTGGCTGACCTGAACTACCTCGGCCAATAGTCCTCCCCACCTTCCACTGTCCAATCATCTTGGGATCATGGAGTTTTTGGTGGTGCGACGGGAAGCCAGAGTCCATAGTCATAGAATACAGATGTAGTGCTATAGATTAGAGAATGGCAGGAAGCGGAAATAGGTGATGAGAGGATAGAATGAAGAGTTTAAGTGTATATTGTGCATATTTTGTCAGCAAATATATGCGACGCGTCTCGCTTGCGAGTCACGTGACCGTGACGTCGTCTGACTCCGCCAACTCGTTCAGAGTCCCGAACTTATTTCAGCCCCTTCCAATTTACAACTTCACACCACCGCAATAAAACCTGTTCGAGATATCCCAATCATTATCAAGTATGATGCAACCAACACCGGCGCCATCAAGTCCCCCAAGGTCGCTGATACAAGACCAACCTGAAGTTGAAGAACCAAGTTACCCAGCGCCTCCACAGAATGTTGACAGCGCCCCGTTCGCCATTCTTGTTGGTCTGTTTGAGAAATTATCCGTGGAGAGAAAACAAGATAGGAGAAGGAAGCTACTGAGTGCTTGGTTTACTGTATGTTAAGATCGCTGACCATTCAGGTCTCTGATTTCATTCTCGACAGCATTGGAGACAAGAAAAGGGGTATGATTTATACCCTGTTCTACGACTTCTATTACCCCAGGTGTGCCTCGACTCCTTAGAAGTTATCTCGGGTTTATAACCTGACGTGCCGCTCGCAGAAAGATCGGGAGCGTGCAGTGTATGGTTTGAAGGAGAAGAACCTTGCAAAGACATACATCAAGCTTATCCCCTTGGGCATGAGAGACCCAGACGCCATCCGTATGTTGAATTGGAAGAAGCCAACAGATCGAGAAGTACGACGTCTTGCCTTCTCTTGAAAACTAAATCAAAAACCTGCCATCCACAGAGGGCGTCTGGAGACTTTCCAACTGTATTATACGAAGTTGTCAGCAAGCGATCCTCCGTAATCGAGGGGTCGCTATCGATTGATGACCTCAACCACATCCTCGACGAGCTTGCGCAGAATATGGGAAAACAGTGCGTTGTTGATGCTCGTGAGTGACCACGACCTCACCACACCTACAGGGATGTCCAGTCGAAGATTCTCCAACAGGTCTACAACAGGTCCACAGCAGAGGAGCAACGATGGATTATCCGTATCATTCTCAAGGGTGTGGCACATTTTCATGGCCCATATCCTCTTCTAACGGCTTGTCAGACATGCAAATATCCGTCAAGGAGACTACGGTATTCTCTGTCTTTCACCCAGACGCCCAAGACTTGTACAACACATGCTCAGATCTCAAGAAAGTTGTTTGGGAGCTGTGGGATCCCTCTTTTCGCCTAAACGCTGAGGTACTACTATCCTCCACTGTTCCCAGCTTGCATACTCACGCGGCGAGTAGGATAAAGCCGTCCAATTGTTTCGAGCATTTGCTCCTATGCTGTGCAAGCGTCCAACGAGGAAACTCGAGGATACAGTCCGTGAAATGAGTGGTTCCGAGTTTTTCATCGAGGAGAAACTTGACGGGGAACGAATGCAATTGCATAAGAGAGGGAATGAGTACTTCTACTGTTCCAGGTGATTACCGGTCGTCACTTGATGTACTACTGTTAATGACACGAGACAGGAAAGGGAAAGATTACACATACCTCTACGGGAAACACGTTGGGACTGGCAGTCTTACACCCTACATTGACCAAGCCTTCGATAGTCGTGTTGACGAGTGAGCGGTTCCTTCTAGCGATTCCGCTCTGCGCCTAATGGGGTGTCTAGCATTATCATTGACGGAGAGATGCTGGTATGGGACCCTGTGACAGAGCGCAATTTACCCTTTGGCACGCTCAAGACAGCTGCACTAGGTCAGAGCCTTCACATATACCTTGTCCCAACTCTCACAGTTCTTCAGATAAATCAAAACAAGAACACAATCCGCGTCCATGCTGTAGGTCGCCCTTCATCGCCTTCTTGGTTGATCTCACTGTGGCCTCCCCAGTCAAAGTCTTCGATCTCCTCTACCTCAATGGTCAATCCTTAATCCACAAACCCCTTTCATTTCGCAAACGCAACCTCAGACACTGCCTTAGTGAAATCCCAGGCCGTATTGAATATGCTGTTGAATACAGGGGCAAAACGGCTAAAGATATCAGGGGGCGAATGGACGAGGTTATGGCTGCTAGAGGCGAGGGTCTGGTCATTAAACACCCCTTGTCGAAATACGTGCTGAACGGGCGCAATATGGATTGGATTAAAGTGAGTGCTGTTACACTTCTCTTGGACTTAATGCGACTTGTGTTTACCTCACCTAGGTAAAACCGGAATATATGGTACGCTGTTTCCCTCTATATCTCTAGATATATCCCGAAGAATTTTAATAGGACAACATGGGCGAAACGGTAGATGTGCTGGTTGTCGGTAAGCAACGTGTGGTCCCTTCTGAAGCTTCGATTTCTCATTATATGGCGCAGCTGGCAACTACGGATCTGGTAAACGCGGTGGCGGTGTATCAACCCTCGTATGTGCCGTCTTTGACGATCGTCGAACTGAAGAGGATGACGATGAGCCCAAGTACGCATGTATTTCATTAGTTTGCTAGGGCTGGCTCATCGCACCCCAGATACAGCACCTTTGTTCGTATTGGTTCTGGTCTCTCATATGCCGACTATGTCTGGATCCGTGAAAAGCCGTGGAAGGCATGGAATGCCCAACAAGAACCTTCGTTCCTTCTCACCGCAAAACGGTCACACGAAGACAAAGGCGATGTATTCCTGGAGCCTGAAGAGTATGAGCTGGTTCCCGGGTGCTGTTTTAACGCGCTGACAAAGATACATACAGTTCATTTATCGTGAAAGTCAAGGCGGCGGAGATTGTCCCAACGGGTCTAGTACACTTCGTTATATGGCAGGACCAGTCTCTGACAACTGGGCACAGATCAATACCACATGGGTTTCACAATGCGATTTCCTCGAGCAGTCGCTATTAGAGACGATCTGACTGTTGCCGACTGTATGACTGCAACAGGTATGGCCCATTACATTCTGCAATGTGAAAGACTAACAAATTTGGTAGCCGTAATGGATAGCTTAAGGTCAGAACGGAAACGCAAAATGGAAAGTGACATCGTGTACGTTGATCGCGTTTTCCTTTCACATGATTGTGCCGTCGATGACGTCGTCCCTATGACATAGGGGATCGAAGAAGAAACGCAAAACCAACGTTAAGAAGGTCTGTGAAGAAGAAAATCTAACTCCGAGAAAGAATAATTAAATCCTCTACACAGGCCGCAGTACTTCCCCAATATCAGGGACCGAGTCTGAAGGACGTGTCGGTTCAGTCCGACATTTTCGACGGAATGAAGTTTGGTGGGTGATCAAACTTGAAACTAAGCAATATACCCGAAAATGATATAGCAACATTCGCGATCTAACAGTCGTGATGTCGGATCCCAAATCACGGACGGGTGACCAAGATCGTAAAGAGTTGATGAAACTGTAAGGATTTCAGTTTACTTGCTTTTAAATTAAAGCTGAAGGCATCCATGAAACAAGGATACATGCAAATGGAGGTACTTGTGCTCAGATTGCCAAGCCAGATATGTTGGTTATATACGGCGGGACCGTTACGCGTGAGTAGTTTATCACTCTTTATCCTAATCAAACACCGTAATTGTTCACTCCAACAAACTCTTTCATTCGCCGATTCATTGATGCCAACCTAATGAAACACGGGCTTAGCGTATGACTTAAAATTGGTGATAAACAAAGGGTTGAATGATGTGATTAAGCCTTCATGGATTAAAGATTCGATTGCGCTTGGAGAGCCTGCGCCGTTTCACCACAAGTTCGTCCATGATTTCCTATGCAGTTTGGGAATGATACATTCACCTGAGTTGTAGATTTTTCTTCCATGCGACGACCGGGAGAATGAATGAACCCGATTACGAGGGGGGTGGAGAAGAGGAGGTTGTAGAAGAAGATGAAGTGAATGCTAATAAAAGCGCCGAACCAACACCCGTCCAATCAAGAGAGAGATCGCCAGAGACGGAACATAATGCGGGTGGCCTAGATCCTGCTTTGGCAGAGTGGTTTAGGGGAGGGAATGCTTCTTCGACTTCGACAACTGTTGCAGCCGAAAAAATTGATTCTGGAACCGAAACGGAGAGTGACCATGATTCTGACAACGCTGACGTGGCCGATGCAGAAGAGAATGTGGATGACGACGACTGGATAAAGGTGAAGAGAGGACAAGATGCGAACGAGTCCGAGGATGTGCAGGATGTGAGGATGGGAGAAACGAACGAGGCGATGGCGTATGATGAGGAGCTGATATTCAAACACCTGCAAGTCGTTTCGCCTTTGCTCCTTCCGTGTACTGATCATATCCTGGATAGGTGTTTCTACCTCGATTCACCTGAGAATGCTCGTCAGAATGGCATGGAGGTGAAGAGCAAGAGAGAAGAAGATATTACGGCGAGGTATGTGTGCCCCAATCCACTGGAAATGGGTTTCTCACCTGAGCAAATAGGTTCGCAAAGCTGGCGGAAATCATCACAGCAAATGGTGGCAGGATTGTAAGCCTTCACGAACCGAAGCTGACACACGTCGTATTGGACAAGCGAGATGTTACGCGAAGACTAGAGCTGATCAGAGCCACTTCTCAGTAAGCAGCCCATAACGGCGTGGTGGACACGGCTGAGGCGTGTTTTTGCATAGACCAAAGCGACGTCATCTAGTCATCAGTGAATTCATCGATGCGTGCGTGGAGGAAAATACATTGGTGGACGAGGATGGTTAGTGTGATATTTGTCGCAAGAGAGATTGATGCTAATTTGGATCCTAGAATTCATGCCATAGGTCCAAGCGCAGTCGGGAAGACCAAGAGAGGGATGGACAAGATCTGATAAGTGGGTATGTATAGACGTGTGTATAGTATTTAGTTCGTGTCTCCAACGTGTATGAAATGTCGGAGATTGAGGAAATGAGTACGTGAAGTGGATGAGACTGAGAAGTGAGAAAGTCGGAGTTGATCCGTACCTGGACGTGTCGCCCAAATTTGGACGGGGCGTCTTGTCCCCCTGCGCCTTGGCATCTTTCCTCATCCTCATTTTCTTCGCCATCCTTCCTCTTCCTCACTACAACACCACGCGCTACCTTTCCCCCACTTCCAAACACCACCCTCTTTTCATCCTCCCTACTCCTCGTCTCATTTTTCTCTTTTTCTTTTTGCTGTATTCCCAGGGTCTGCACATTTCCAAGAGCTACCGTGTCTTAGAGTTTGCCTTGATTCAATCCTCTGATGGCCGACCCACAAGTGTCCCCCATATCTCAACTCTTGTATACCCTCGGTATAACGCGCGAGGACCTTAGCAAACACAGCAACCAAATGCGCCAGTTCCTCACTGCTGACGATAACACTCCCTCACGCGTTATTGACCGCGATAGTGGCTACAGGTCACGGTCCAATTCAGATTTGCGCTCGGGATTCAGGTCCTCCAGTGCTTCCTCCTCTATTGCGCGCTCCGTCTCTAGGACAAGCTCTGCCTCTTTCCGCGACTCCACTCCCCCCATCACACCAATCAAATCTGAGGCGCCCGAAAATGCTTTCCCCCCCCGTCAGTACGACTCCATGGAAATGGTCATTGAGAGACAGCGGAGACAAAACAAAAGGGAACGAAAGAGCAGGAGAGAGAAGGAGCGTGAGCTCGCGAGGTCTGCCTTCCCCAATCCACCGTCGCCTTCACCCAGCAACGCGTCGTCGCAACCGAGTGTGAGCCTGGATTCCTTCATGCAGTCGCGCGACAATGGACGCGCTCAGACTGTGGATGATGAAGACAATATTTTGCCAGTTATTACTGCCGTACGTCTCCGTTTGACTCCACGCGTTTAAGCGAGATCGGTATTGACAACTTTCCAGAAACAATCTGCTGTACCCGTCACGCCGCAGAAGAATAAATACTACAGAGAACATACTGAACTAAACTCCACCAGTCATTCTCGAAAGGTAGCGCCCATTTCATTTATAATCTGCTCCCATCTGACAAAGTGTAGGAGGCGACGCAAGGAAGTGAGACACCCACTGACACACGCACGCTACC
The DNA here is from genome assembly GCA_018524895.1 of Podaxis sp. C-F-101400. Taxonomy (NCBI): domain Eukaryota; kingdom Fungi; phylum Basidiomycota; class Agaricomycetes; order Agaricales; family Agaricaceae; genus Podaxis; species Podaxis sp. C-F-101400. The sequence goes on along the minus strand of JAEUWR010000623.1, from coordinate 453,570 downwards.
CACCTCACACGTACAGGGCACATCACACTATCAATACTATCCCTATTCAGCATATGGCAGTTATCAGCTCCCTCATTCCGCCCAAGCCGCGGAAGCATCTTCCTCCACCCTTCCTGTCACGCCTCAGGCCAACCGTATCCACAAACCATCAACAAAGGTTTTCAAATCACCCTTACCTCCGTCATCACCGCCGCCCTCCTCACCGGTCTCTTCTCCCCCGCGCGCTGTGAATCTGGTTTCATCACCGGGACCAATCGGCCCGGCTCCCAAAGAAGAGGAGTACGACAAGCTTCCATACACACTTCCTCCTGGTCCCTATTCAACAAACAAACCAGATTTGTCCTACGCGGCACTCGTGGGACAAGCCATTCTATCTTCGCCTGAGCACCGCTTGACTTTGCAGGAAATCTATGATTGGATCACCATCGTGTATCCCCATTTTAAGCGTGGGGAAACAACATGGATGAACAGCATCCGTCATGTTCTCAGTACCACGGTCTGTTTCCGCAAGGTCCCCAGAGACCGATCTGTTGGTCGCACGCAATGGGCCATATGGGACGAAGATTTGGAGTGCTTCAAAGGCGGCAATTTCAGGAAGCATTTGTGCAAGGATTATATGAAAGAAGTTGCGGCGAAAGAGAAGCAGACAAAAGGCAAAGCTCGGGCGCGGAAGAGGCCCGATACTGATGATATTGATCCTCGCAAATCTAAGCGCGCACGCAGGGATCAGCCTTCGTCTCCGGTAACGGCGCCTGTAGGCAATCAATATCCATCCTCCAGCTTTGCTCCCCTCTTCCCTCCGACGCGTCCTACTCCCCACCACCAGCCATACTATCAAAGTTGCATGTCCCAACCTCAGACTCTTCCCGCTGAAATCATTTTTCCTCCCCTACCCGCAGCTTCTGCCTTCAACCGTGTTTTCAACCAGCGTAATGAGAGCTCGACGCAGTCTTCTTCCACCAATTCGGTTTCCTCGAATAGGGAGACATCTCCATCCCAAGCGGTACCGAATTCTTCGTCCAGCACGCCTACTTCATCCGCATCCTCCGTCCCGGGCCTGACTCCCAACCGTCATTCCTCAAGTTCACCGTCGATGCCTACGACAAGCGACATGGACTTGGAGGGAATGGATGGTGTTAATGTCGCTTGCAAGATTGTAGAACCAGATTCACAGCGAGAGGAAAAAGAACAGAACGATGCCGAGGATGTTCTTCCTCTAAGTGGTAGTACGACGTTGAAGCCCGTTCGGTTTTGGGGTGATCACTCGAAGTCTGATGCGCTTGAGCCCAGCATCAAACTCTTGAGCTCTAAACGCGTTGCTGCTGAAGACGAGGATGGGCTACTCAAGTCGAAGATGGAGGGTCAGCGAGCAGCTACCGGCCAGGTTAGTTCTATTTTTAAATTGATCGATCACATTGCTCAATCTGATTCTCTAATAGTACCCGCCAGTTCTCTTGCCACCAACTTCTCCTACACTCGAAAGGGGAGCTGCGAAAGCGGCTCTTCCACTGTCCAATTCCGAGGCTGGGCCTTCCAACCGACCAACGACACCTACCCCTTCCACACCACCGAATCGACAAATGCATTTATCCTCTGTTCACACACCCCTCTCCCATAAGGGCCTACATATGAGCCCATCGGCAAGTCTGGCTCATTACAAGTCCAACCTAGATCCACCTCCTACCGTACCATTCGATCCTGACAGTGAGCCAGACCCTCTTCGAACGCCGCGCAAACGGAAAGGAAGTACTGACGGGCTCCCTGGAAACCCTACCACCCCGAGGAAGCTGTTCAACTCGAATATTATGGACTCGCCATTCCGCACACCCAATGACTTTGGCACATCACCTTTCAATCGAACCCCTCATTCAAGACCGATCCTCGACCCCCAGGATCCTAGAACCCTACTCGACGATGAGCTGAACAGGATGGGAACACTCTCGGACAGTCCTGGAGGGTTATTTGGCAAGAGCAGGGGTTCGTTACTGTATGATAGTCCGGGTGCGCTGGACTTACCTGGGAAGTATAGGAGTTGGTGGTAGATTATGTGCTTTTCTCTTGTTTGATACTGACGCGACGAATTTCTCTCTTTTGTTTCTTGCGATTATCCTGAATCTGATTTTTGTCTTGGTGTATCCCTTCCTCTCTCTGATGGTCTGTGTTACGTCTTGCCTTCATTGTTTCTTCCCCAAGCTCACGATGGTTAGTTTTACTTCCATTCCTTGTATTTCGTTCATATGTTGACTTTGTGAACCGATTGACGACCTTTGATGACATTTAAATTGCTATGCCGCCTTTTCTCCTGGTTATCTCTTCTGTTATCTGTATTATCCTTCGTGTACAGTAGCTAGATAGACTGTCGAAATCGAATGTCCGGCTCTGGTGCTTTGTGGTCCGTGATATTAATGTCGAAAAGAATGTATTTGGAATAGCTGTAACTACGGAGAACAGTACGAAAAAATGACAATGTAATGACTTACGATTTGATATCACATACAAACGCGTGTTGCACCCTGAAACGTGTACGGTTGTTAGTAAAGAGTGTTGAAGTCAAGAAACATAATGAAGGAAGATTCAGCTGGCTGTTCTTAGTTTTGGTTTGGCAATCTCCCCATCCCTCGAAAGGTTCGGGTTTGGTGATTGGTTGTCAACCTGTAGACTTTATGAAACATCAACTTACCATTACGCCATACAGTAGCGCGGAAGCGACGTGGAGCGTGTACGATGACCTGAAACAAAGGTGTAAATATCAAGATCGATCACGAATGTGAGGAAGGATCAGAGGTGCAAAATGTTTGGCTACATGCTCTGCCGATCGTCACTGCCTTGAGCTAGGACTGGGGCGGCAAGAAATCATCACTGAGAAGGGGTGGAGGGAATACTCACAAGCCATTGGAACGCGTTCATGAATGGCTGAGCTGTCCACAAAAGAAAAAAAAAAGAGGGAGAGAAAAAAAGTATGACTTGTGTGATGGTGTGACAGACTATAAATACCTTTATGGCGTGAGAAAGTGTCTTGGTCATCTTGACTTGCCGTCAGCTCAACTTCCATCTCAACTCAACACTACCATGTCCCGTCCAGGCTCACCAAGGCTGCTCGACTCTTTCACGGCGCCCAAAGAGGTGCTCGACGAGTTTGCAGAGATGGCGGAGGAAGAGAACGTTGATCCGTTTGCGGAGACTGCGAAAACACGGCAAATCGCTGCCCGGCAGTCTGACTACCATAACCGCCGTTTCAACCGCGTTGCTGTCGATAGCGCAGATGCATTCACTGCAAAGGATGGAGAGGACGTCGAGGGTGGTTATAAAGAAGCTATGAGGCTGGCGAGATTGGAGCAAGAAGAGCTGCGGGTGAAGAGGGCTATTGAGGAGAAAGAGAGGAAGGAGAGGGAGGAGGGAAAGATGAAGATGGATTTGGACAAGACACCGCCTGCGGCTGAAATTGAAGATGTTGCAAAGGAGCTGGCGGCGGCGAAGGAACTGGCTATGGCACAACAACAAGAAACTTCGGGGACGAAGAGGAAGAGGAGGTGGGACGTGGAGACGACGGATGAAAATAAAGATCCCAACCAGCGCGACACAGGTGAGTGGTCAAAGGAAGCCTTAGAGGCCTCCGCACCAAAGAAACGTCGCTCCAGATGGGACGCTACACCTGCGGAAGTTGCTGCTGAGGCACCCAAGAAATCGCGTTGGGATCAAACACCTGCTGTTCAGGATGTTCCCATGACTCCAATTATCATGAACACGCCTGGTATCAACCACGATGACAAACACAACCGGTACCTTACCGACGAGGAGCTTGACGCCTTGCTCCCTACTAGTGGATACGTCATTGTGACACCTCCACCCGGATATGCGCCCGCCATCAACCCGAGGAAATTCATGCCTCCTGCAGTTACGGAGGTTGGCGGGTTCCATATTCAGGAAAGCTCGGATGCAGCCGCTGTTGCCGCTGCCGCTGGATTGGCACCCGAGCTACCGACAGAAATTCCTGGCGTCGGCAATTTAGCGTTCTTCAAGCCAGAGGACGCACAATACTTCGCCAAGATTTTGAAGGAGGAGGATGAGACAGAGTTGACGGTAGAGGAGATGAAGGAAAGGAAGATCATGCGATTGCTTCTCAAAATCAAGAACGGCACACCACCCGTTCGTAAAACTGCTCTCCGCCAAATCACCGACAAAGCTCGCGAATTTGGGGCTGGCCCATTGTTCGACAAGATTCTGCCACTGCTCATGGAACGCACGCTGGAGGACCAAGAACGGCATTTGCTTGTTAAAGTCATTGACCGCGTGCTTTACAAGCTCGATGACCTTGTCCGTCCCTATGTCCACAAGATTCTCGTCGTCATTGAGCCTCTGCTCATTGATGAGGACTACTATGCCCGCGTCGAGGGTCGCGAAATTATCTCCAACCTTTCCAAAGCCGCTGGTCTTGCACATATGATTTCCACCATGCGTCCTGATATCGATCATGCAGACGAATATGTCCGTAACACGACAGCGCGAGCGTTTTCCGTTGTTGCATCTGCCTTGGGTATCCCATCACTCCTCCCCTTCTTGAAGGCCGTCTGTCGGTCTAAGAAGTCCTGGCAAGCTCGACACACTGGTATTCGTATTGTCCAGCAAATTGCCATTATGATGGGATGCGCGGTTCTGCCTCACCTTCGTAACCTCGTCGATTGTATCGCTCACGGCCTGACAGACGAGCAGCAGAAAGTCAGAACCATGACTGCCTTGGGTTTGGCTGCATTGGCGGAAGCAGCTGCCCCTTATGGTATCGAGTCCTTCGATAACGTGCTCAAGCCATTGTGGCTTGGTATCCGTCTTCACCGTGGCAAGGGCCTTGCTGCATTCTTGAAGGCTATCGGCTTCATCATACCCCTCATGGATCCTGAATACGCGTCTTACTATACTAAGGAAGTCACCGTCATTCTCATTCGAGAATTCCAAACCTCAGACGAGGAGATGAAGAAGATTGTGCTGAAGGTCGTCAAGCAGTGTGCAGCAACCGAAGGTGTTACTGCTCAGTACATTAAGCAGGATATTCTTCCCGACTTCTTCAAAGCCTTCTGGGTTCGTCGTATGGCCCTTGATCGCCGTAACTACCGTCAAGTTGTGGAAACAACCGTTGAGCTTGCGCAGAAGGCCGGGGTGTCGGAAATCGTTGGACGCATTGTGAACGAGCTCAAGGACGAGTCGGAGCCGTACAGGAAGATGGTTATGGAGACAATCACCAAGGTCGTCGCCACCCTTGGTGCCTCGGATATTGACGAACGACTCGAAGTTCGGCTCGTTGACGGTATCATCTACTCCTTCCAGGAGCAGACGACAGAAGACCAAGTTATGCTCGATGGCTTTGGAACGGTCGTCAACGCTCTTGGTATCCGTGTCAAACCTTATCTCACCCAGATCGTCTCCACCATCCTTTGGCGTTTGAACAACAAGAGCGCCAAGGTCCGTCAGCAAGCTGCTGATCTGACCAGCCGTCTAGCTGTTGTAATTAAGCAGTGCGGTGAAGACCAGCTTCTCAGCAAACTCGGGCTTGTATTATTCGAACAATTGGGTGAAGAATATCCCGATACCTTGGGTAGCATTATCGCAGCCGTGGGTGCTATCGCCAATGTTGTTGGCATGACGCAGATGAATCCCCCTGTTAAAGATCTTCGTGAGTATCCTTGTTTACCCACAATAAAACTTATTACTGACTTGCGTTATTTAGTTCCTCGTATGACACCTATCCTTCGTAACAGGCACGAAAAGGTGCAAGAAGCATCCATCAACTTGATCGGTCGCATTGCCGATCGTGGTGCCGAATTCGTACCTGCTCGAGAATGGATGCGTATTTGCTTCGAGTTGCTCGACCTCCTCAAGGCTCACAAGAAGGGCATTCGTCGTGCTGCAGTTAACTCTTTCGGTTACATCGCCAAAAGTTTGGGACCCCAGGATGTCCTATCTGTTCTCCTCACCAACCTTCGTGTGCAAGAACGTCAGTCCCGTGTGTGCAGTACTGTAGCTATCGCGATTGTGGCGGAAACTTGCGGACGTGAGTACCATTAGCTCTCAATCACTTCCTCCATTGACTAACGTCTTTTCTCTTTTTAGCTTTTACTTGTATTCCTGCGATTCTCAATGAATACCGTACAGCCGAGCTCAACGTCCGCACTGGCTGTCTCAAAGCCCTCTCCTTCGTTTTTGAATATGTCGGCCCTCAATCTGCGTACTACTGCGATTCTGTCGTCACCATGCTCGAAGATGCTCTGACAGATCGTGACCTTGTACACAGACAAACAGCGAGCACCATCGTCAAGCATCTTGCCCTCGGAGTTGCAGGTCTTGGTTGTGAAGACTCGATGCTCCACCTGATGAACCTCGTGTGGCCAAACTGCTTCGAGACTTCGCCACATGTTATTGGTGCAGTTATGGAAGCCATTGAAGCCATGCGGGTGACTCTTGGTCCTGGTATCTTGCTCAGCTATACGTTGCAAGGACTGTTCCATCCTGCGCGGAAGGTCAGAGAGGTGTATTGGAGAATTTATAATGCCTTGTACCTTGGTGCGGCTGATGCACTTGTGCCATTCTATCCTGATCTCGGAGAGCTGAGTGAAGGCCAAAATGTTTATGATAGACATGCACTGCAGGCTTTCATCTAATTTCGTATTTGTCCCTTGTTCTCTGTTCCTGTACCCTGCCGTTTTTTACTTTCGCATAATAATGTATACCTAAGTCTTTCAGGGAGAAGAATCTCATTGAAAACAAAGTGAGCGTGAGGATGATGAACGAGAAAATGTATGATATTATCGACAATGGCAAAAAAGGTATGATGTAAGTATGTAAAGCTAAACGAAGCAAACACCTTCGTCCAAACAAATTATGAGCTGCCGCCAGTCAAACCTTGAGGAAATCCTGAAAAGTCCACCTGGTCTTGGAAGGTTTGACCAGCAATAGTGAACGTGATGCGCAGTCGCAGACGTACGGCGCTCTGATGTCGATCAGTCATCATAAGACCGATATTAACCCGATAAGAGAGGTGGTACTCACGCCGACGGGTGCGACAATCCGCATCTGTTGAGTCTCCGTCGCACCAGGTTGAACGCTCGTATTCGACATCGGGAGCATCTGTAATTGTTGCGACTAAAACACCACTCATCAAATCAGCATCCACACGTTGATCGAGATGAGGATAAGCAGCTCGACAGACCTTTGGCACAGCTGCCTGGAAATTGATCCCAGTAGCAGGCAAGGACCCCTGCACCGTGAACTTTGCTAAAATCATCACAATACCAGGTCGTGCGGGTGATGTTTGGGGCGTCAACGTGATCTTAAGATCATTCTTGTCATAAGCAGTGTATGCCGTCAACCGTGACGCTGCTTGAGCCGCTGGTGCAGTTGCAGGAGGCGGCGATTGTGTTGGTGAAGGTGTATATGACGGGGGTGTATTCGAAAAGAGTGATGACATCGGATTTGGTGCAGCCGCTGTTGCCGCTGCGGGGACGGGAGGAGTAGATGTAGTTGCGGGTGAAGAGGTTGTGTTCGTCGAACCAAAGAGACCGAGGATATCATCCACTGTCGATCGTTGCTGCTGCTGTGGCTGTGAGGCAGGTTGTGAAGTGCTTGTGGGCGCTGAAGAGCCGAAGATTTCAGCAAGAATGTCCTGGTTCGATTGTGCCGATACTGCGGGTTGGCCGTTTGCAGTTGGCACCGCACCACTTCCTCCCGAAATGACCTCGTCACCGAGGAGATCGGGCTCGCCCGTGGTTGAACCTACAGGTTTGTTCTCACTCACTGTAAACCACAATCAAAAACTGCACCCCGGGAAATTTGCAACAAGGTAACTTACCAACACCCATAACTGTAGCCTTCAATTCTGGTGGAGGCATCCTCTCTAACACACCCTCTCGCAAGTCTCCGAGACTAAACAAACTTGCAAACTCGACTGCACGCTGTTGCAACTCTAACTCTAACGCAGAGGTGTATTTCGCCAAGATTTCTGCGATGCGGTCTTGTTCACTTGTGGATGTGGTATTTCGAGCGGAGATCTTGGTTATGGCTGCTAGAACGAATTGGCGGGTGAGATAGTTGGCATACGGGGAGTCGAGAGTCGAGACGAGGAGGTCAATTATTTCTTTATCTGTTGCCTGGAAACGAGTGCGTTGATATAGGACGATGAACCGATGGCGGAGTGCTTACCCTCATGGCTTGGTCGTCATCTGAAACGATGCCGTTTTCAATCAAAATCTCGCTGTATTCACCAATAACCCAAGTCGCGGCTAGTGTTAGGGATTCTTGTGAAATATCAGCTTTCAGAGCAAGATACAATTTCGACGCGGTGTATGCTTGAAGTTCAGGAGTGTGGGCAACCAAACGGATGAAAGCTGACAAGATTTCTTCTCGCACAAAGTTGCCAGCCTAACAATCGTGGTGAGACCTCAAACTTTGCCACAGGACGCGCCACTGCTTACCAGCTTCAGAACACGCAGGACGGTATCAATGTGCCAACGCTTGTTAGGTGCAAACCTCTCCGCAGCAAGGCATATCTGGGTCGTCATACCAAGCTTGAACTCGTCATCCGCCACCTCCAAGAACGCCAACAACTCTCGGATGAGGTACCGAACGTTCTGTTCATTGATGAGGGCATAGGATAGTTCCAGAGCACGACGGCGGATTGAAATGTCACCGTCCCGTAGACAATCAAGGATGATGTTTCGGTGGCGTTGCACAGCATTTGTATCCATCGACACGACCTTGTTGAGTGTGTTCAAAGCGACATAACTAACAAATCGTTTGTAAGTAAGTGAATAGCGATCATAAAGTACATACCGAATGTTGTTATCCCGATTACTCAAGAACTTTCCAAGAATATTGATCGCCATAACCCGAAGACCAGTGTCAGCCTCGATCTCTAATACGGTGAGGACAGTTTCGTAGAGAATCGAATTTCCAACATTTTTCGTGGAATCAGTGTTAGTCGCGACCTAGAAGAAATTAAAGTTCAGAACATGCTAAAAATAGTTATGGCTCCTTGACACACCTGTGCCAAAATATCGTTCATGGCCTCACTGGCCTGCGCGTCCCCTTTGCCCAATATCCGCAGCAAACGGAGGATCTTGACTTGCAGGAAGGGATCTGTGATCCCCGAAACGTCATGCTCTGGACTGTAGCCGGTTGTAACGAGTGATTTGAGGTTCCTGACAAGGAGAGGGACAGCCTAATGATGCCAGCCACTAAGAGAGTCGGAAAGGTACTGAATGTAGCAACTCACGTTGCGGAATTCTTCGAGGTAGCCGGAATTAAGCTGGATCATCTCCGTCACGAGCGTTATCGCAGACAATAGGACACCATGGTTGCGGTCAGTTAGCAAGTTTTTGGCTTTGTTCACGAAGTGGTCGGAAAGGTCTGGAACTTTTTTGATCACTCTTAGAGCACACAGTGCAGCCTTAAAGCGATATTGTGAAAGGGAATATATAGAAAGCTAGGCGACAACGGACCTTTTTACGGATGTATGTGTTGCTTGAACCCAACAACTTTTCGATCTCATTGGCCAAATCGCGAGACATTTCTTCCGAAGCGATGTTGGCGAATGTGCATAGAGCTAAACCGACCGCATACATATTTGAATGGTTCATGTCGCTGTAGCAGGTCCATGTCAGCATAATCGAAGCAAACGGTAGAAGTCACGTCGTACTTCTTGAGCGAATTTGTAACCAATGTCAGAACCTCCTGATTCTCATCCAATAGCAACATAATGCCCAAGTATCCTAGCCTCTTGTCTGCAAACCGGGGACTCGCAACAAGCTTGAGACATTCTATCTGACCGAAATGGGCAGGGGACCCAAGCATGTGGATGTAAAGAAGCTTGGCGATATTATTGTGCCTTTGGAAGGAATCCTCTTCCCGAAACGAGGCACGAATTGCAGCTGATTCTTGCTGGATGAGTGCGCGTTCATCTGCGACTGTCTATGGGGTGAGGTGAAAAGATATCAGCTTGGCGATCGAGGTGAGGGCGCAGGCACACGGAATGACCTTGCATGCTCGGATGCCCTTGATGAGCGCTAAGGGGGTATGTGAGAGTGGTTTGTATACAGCATACGTTATCTACGTACCTTTGAGGTTGTGGAACGGCATCTGTAGCTGATGACCGTGCGCGACGACGGCTAATGATGTGCACAACGGTGGATCCTCCTGCTATGAGTGTGACAAACTGTGACAATATGTGACCCTGTCACCTTGTTCCTGATCTGGCAAGAAGAATTGTGTTATTGTATTGTTTTGCAGCCCATTGTCCTCAACTATATAATCTCGACCCCCAGGTCCCTCATGGTTCCGCAGGCAGCTGGACTCCGCCCACTTTATCTCATCCGTCCCTCATACTTTCCGCTATGAAATTCACGACCGATGCAAGGCATCTTCCCAACGACGCTGCGCTTGCGCACGTCTTTACCAAACATGATAACAAGGTCCACTCGGGTTTTATTACTCGCCTTGATAGGACTTCAATTACGAGGAAGAGGTGAGTCCCATTTTTTAGGCCAAGCCCCTCGTTGACCCACGTTGCTTTTGCCTCCAACAGGCTTTACTTTATCCGCAGCCTCATTTATAGTGTTGTCATCCTCACGGCCTCCACAACCCTCATCGCCGTTTTCATCCTTCGTGGACTAGCGTCTAATGTTCCCGAATCCTTCAATGTTACGCTCAGCATTACCCAAGGACTTCTCCTGTTATGGGCAATCCTGGTCCTCCTTGCCACAACCTCCGTCCCATTCCTCCTTGGGGAATGTCGTTTGCGGTGGAGATATGGCTTCAGGCCAACTGAAGTGATCATTCGTCGATCACCCCCAGAGTCCCTGTCGACGGCTTCTTCTGAACCCTCAGAACGGCGCTGGCGCGCTTCCTTACGTGCGATAGACCCAACTTTATTGTATTCAAACCCGGCTTCCATTCTCGCAAGCGACTTCTGGGTAATGGAGCATGCCATAATCATGGACGTATACGCTGGTATGGAAAAGGGTGAGATATTTGAGGAGGACCTTGAGTTCACAGCCTGGAGGGAACGTAGTGGTGTTTGGACTGGCTTGGAGCTGTGGCGACTGCACAGTGTCGCTTCGGACCAGCAAGAGATTGCTTTGTTCAAGGTTAGAGTTTGAGTTTACCCCTCAACCCCCGTCAGTATTGAGTTTATTTCCTTCAGGCATTCCTCACGAACAAAGGCAAACACGAGTTGCTTTCGGCTTGGGAAAGGGTATTTGACATCGACAAAAGCCCCGTCGCACAGACACCCGAAAAGTATCAATCTATGGTCAAACGGTTCTCCCAGGAAGGCATCGACTACGAGGCAGTCTGGAGCCAACTCCAACGACCAGCGTCAGCGTGACCGTTGTTGACATAACCATTTCGTTCTTCTGTTTGATTCGATACTGTATTTTTCCGCGTACTGATGCATTTACGGACTTGTACTGTTATATTTGATGTAATGTGTATTAGCGATGTTGTGTGATCGGATATAGCAAACGACCTTCCTTTCTACGCACTTCCTTGGCAAACTGGAGAACCGTCATGAGCGTAAGAAAAAGCTACAATAATGCGGACATGCGTGATACATGCTGGGTATCTATTTCAGTCTAACGTCACCTCTTTTCCGTGGCACCTTCAGACGCCCGCCTGATAAGGACCCACGCGTATATAAACCTCACGAGTCCAGCCACCACCATTACACACAGGATGGCCAAATCAAAGCGCAAACCCCTGAACCTCAAGCCACTACCCGATTCTCGCAACAACATTGACCACGACCACGACCACGACCACGACCACGACCACGACCACGACCATGATACCAACACTGGAGGCGACGATTCCATTAGTGCTTCTGGAATCATCGCCAACGAGTACCATTCTCCATGCATCTTCCACATCTACTTCGGAAAATGTACAAACGACGACTGCAAGTTTTCGCACTCGATCAGGTCCATCGCATCGCGCCCTCCTAGTCCTCGCTCCTCGTCTCCAACCAGTGGTAAGCCTTTTTAAGCCTTCTTGGGTCCGAACCCACCCCCTTTGCCCAACTTCGTCCACTTCTATCACGTCTTTCTCCCTTTTCTCAGCTATTTCACTCGCCACGTCACCACCGTCCTAATCTATATTCGTTCCAGATTGGCCCCAGCAGACGTCCAGAGATTCACACCGCGGCTCCCGACCCCAGGGTGCCTACTTCCAGAACGGTGCATCTAGGCGGGGCGGCTACCGCAACTCCCCTCGCGAGATGCCACTGAAATCTAACGGCAGGACTGCCGGGAAAGGCAAGAGTTCAAACTTCAGCGGTGCCAATGACTCGTGGCGTCAAGAACGTTCCAAGAAGAACAAAAAGACCGTCAGCGCTATTATTGCCTTAACTGAGCGGGAGATGACTCTCAGAGTCGAAGAGACTACGACTACTGCCCATATCGAAGAAATACCCGACGAGCCCAGCAATAATATTAACGAGGATCGTGATGTCACCGGTGAGCCTGAGTCAACGGGCTTAGAATGCACCACTATTCCTTCTTCCAAAGATTCTCTCTCCGCTGAACCTCTTAACGGAGTGGACGTTCGCGATGAAGAGGACCACGAGGATAATCTTCCCATCAGTGATAACGTCGATAACTATAGCGCCGATGTTGATGAATGCCTACAGCTTGATCGTGAATCCGAGGGTCAGGACCCTGCGCTCGATGAGCGAGAGGACGTGGGGCAGGCTACCCTTCACTCCCCCGCCAATAACGAACCCAGCGAGGGAGAGGACAAAGAGGATCTCTGGGGCTGGAACGGACCTCCTCAGAGAAAGGTCAGAAAGGAAGAACGAGAGCTAGAAGAGGTCAACGACGACGAATTGGAGTACGCCTCAATCAAGGAAGATGCGGTAGAGGCGGTCGATGCAGAGATTGACAGCGCCTGGTACGAAACTCCCGAGGAAGAGAAGGGGGATTCGGTAGAGGACCAAGACGATACTACGTGGGATCAAACTCCCGAGCAAGAGGACGAGCAAAGTGTATGCGACGACGGTGACGACCAGGGTAAAACCCCCGCACCTGTTCCTCGTTCCCTTCCAGCTCCCACAGAGCCTCAATCATCGACCCAGCCCTTGCAAACCTCAAGGGCCCCTTCCCAAGTCCAAACTCCGGCTGCTGCCCCTCCCGTAGAGCCTCCAACTGCCGTCCCCCTTCTCATGCAGTCTCCAGTCGCCGCTCCTCCTTTCATGCAGTCTCCAGCTGCCGCTCCTCCTCCCATGCATTCTCCAACTACCGCTCCTCCCTTCGCCCAGCCTCCGGCGAATGTTCCTCCCCTCTCACAGCCTCCAGCCGCTTATCCCCAAGCCCAAACCCCTCCCACCACCAACGCCCGCCAAATCTCTCTTCTGTCACTCCACTGGTCCCGCTTCGCCGACCCGACCATCGATCCCTCCCTCGCCTTCTGCAAAGCCTTCGCTCAGAACAAATGTTCTAGCACTTCGTTCAGCTACTGCAAGTTCCGGCACTGCCTCACGCCTCAAGAGTATACCCTTCTCTTCAAAGATCCACAACCACTTCCGTGCTCGCTCGAGAAACACCTCATCCGCAATGACTCGCCTGAAAACATGACGCCCATCACGTCGCCTTCTATCACTCTCCACTGGAGTCATTTTGCGGACCCGACTTGTAATCCAAGCGTTGCGTTTTGCAAAGCATATGCGGAACATATGTGTCCGAACGACAGTGCTTGTATGTTCAGACACTGTTTGACGGTGGAGGAATACACATTGCTATTCAAGGATCCGCAGCCGAACTTGATTGCGATGAGCGGTAGTGTTGTTCAACACCAGCAGCAGGCGGTTCCACCTCCTGCAGCTGGGCCTAATCAACAAGCGAACACCCAACCCACGAACCGACCCGCTCCATGCGTGTTCTTCCGGAAGGGAACGTGCAGGAACGGCCAAAGCTGTATGTACTACCACGATAGATCCTCCTCATGCCAGAACATTCAGTCACGAGGATATTGCGACGAAGCTGGGTGTATTAACTGTTCCTCCTCCCAGTCGCAACAACCAACTCCTAGGCCCGCCAAGAAAGCATGTCTGTACTGGCCACTGGGGACATGCAAGAACGGGGATAATTGTCCCTTCGCTCACAACGGCGAGTTTGGCGCTGCTGCAACCAAAGACGACGGGGGTGAGAATGGGACATGGGAGACTAACGCGGAGGGCGACCAAATGGATACCTGGAGAGCTAATGGTGATTCGAACGCCTGGGGTGATCCTGGGAATTGGGAAGATCAAGGAAAAGATAAAGATAAGCAAGAGGGAGACGGCGAGGGAGATACGGGGGGAGGGAGGCGGGATCAGAACCAGGGAACTGGGTGGGGTGACGGCGGGACAGGGGGTGGTTGGGACGACCAGGGCAACAAGGATAATGGCTGGGACAAGCAGAACAACAGCGGTTGGGGTAACAATAACAACGACAGCGGCCAGGGTAACAACAACGACAACACCAACGCCGCTCGAAGCAACAACTGGCGTGATCGCAGTGGCTGGAATGACAACAAGCGAGACACAAACAGGAGTAGTCGAGGCGCGTGCTGGAAATTCTCGCAGGGACGCTGCTCTCGTGGATCGGACTGCCGCTTCAGCCACGACGTACAAGCGGGCGGGAGCAGCGGTCGTGCTTCACGAGATGCTTCGCGCCAAGTTCGTATCAGAGCCAACTCATCACTCGCAGACACACCTCCAGCAGGGGGCTCCGCCACACCAGCTTCACACGTACCCCGTACCAGTTCCACATATGGTGGTAGACATTTATTTGACAATGGATATATTGAGCAATGGGGCCGAGAAGTCGCTGCAAGTTCGGCCGGCAGCGAGGCGGGTGGCTCTCGTGCTACAGGACAAGTCAGAGCCTCCAACTCCGGCTCTGGCCCCGGCTCTGGTTCTGGTTCTGGCACCCGGCGCGAAAGTCGTGGACACGGTCTTGGTACCAATCGGTCAGTAGATGCTCCTTCCATCGGTAACGGCTCCTGCCAATTCCATATTGTTGGTCGTTGCTCCAGTGGTGACACTTGCCCTTCTTCCCATGATCCAGCCGTGGCAGGAACTGGAATTGATGCCGTTGCTGACGATGAAGATCGACAAGGAGAAATCGAAGAAAAGCGCAGGTCTATTTCTCAGGATGTTGACGGTGATGGGGTTGGGATGGCTGGGGATGATATGGGAAAGAGAGGGGAGGAAGGTGGCGAATGTATTCAGAGCGGCGCAGTTGAAGAGTTAACCCCGAATGATGATGACGATACCCATGCCAATGAGCAACGCGTTGTTGACAGTAAATGGGGTCTCGATGACCAGTGGGATGATAAACCGATCGAAGTGCCTGAGGAAGAGATACGGATCAATAAACCTTGTCTTGCCTATGGACAGGGATTTTGTCGGGCCGGGGACAATTGTCGCTTTTTACACATCGATCCTGAAGAACCGAGCCCTGAGGTGCGTTCACAACGATGTTGATCTTCTTCCCGAACGCTTATGCCTTGAACAGAGTGTTCGAGAAGAGGAGCAACCGGCTCCTCAACAAGAAGCAGGTCAAGACGCGTCAGAAGCGGGGACGCGAGATCATATATCGGACATTGCACCACAGAATGCCGCCGACGCCGTAAGTCAAGTAAGGCGTTCTATCTATCAACTGAATATTAACGTGCTTGCAGCAAGATTATGGTCACCCCCTTGTTGAAAGGTCCATCTTTGGCTGTGCCGTAATCTTTGGCCGCGATTGCTTACCAGAAAAAGTAACGACTGGCACTGACTCGCACATCTTGCTTCTGGACGGACCTCCAGGCATAACCGAAGCACGCGTCCACGATGCCGTTAACAAGTACGGAGCCATTGAAGATATTGTCATCACCCAAGAACGGCCTGACCCATGCGACGAAAACGCCGAGGACAGGGAACAGCAGGGTGGAGACCAGGACGAAGAACAGGAGGAACCAGAGAACGTTCCTCCCCCGAGGTTGGTCATCCGCGTTCAGTTCAAGGAGATGAAGGATGCTGTAGCTGCCGCGAAAGGCATGAAGGCCGTGCTCGCCGACGCTATTCCCATTGAGCCTGCACCTAGCACAAGTACCTGGGTCAGATTCAGATGGCCACAGGCTACTCGGGCTGCCTGGGTCTTTTACCCTACCATTACAAAGGCCAAGGCGATGGCCGAGAAACTTCACAACACCATCCTCCAAGACAGGAAGATATCTGCATCGTTCGTGAGGCCGGATAAGAGAGCAAAGGACCTGTATGCGATCAAGTTGGAGCGATTGCCGGTGGGTACAACGAGGGAGGATTTGAAGGATATGGTTCAGGATGCAAAACTCATCACCATGAGCGAGTTGACGTACACCGATAATGTTCGGGAGATTCTTCAACGGTTCGGCGGCGTGAAGAGTTTCGTGGACATTCCCGAGGATCCTTCAAAGATCAGTGCAGTGGCTTTTGCTCGCTTCGACTCCGAGGACTCGATGCTTCCAGCATTAAGGATGCACGGAATCAAACATAAGTTCCTCGGGAAGCAGGAGCTCGTGGTTGAGCGGGTTTGGTTTGCGCGTTACACTCTCCCTGCCGGCGCCTTCAAGGTTGTTTCAGCCGAAGTGGCGGCCCTTCATATCCAGTGCGAGGGCCGTGCAACTGTTGAGTCTTCCAACCTCGGGGAGCACGCCATGATCTACCTCTACGCATCGCCCGAAGAGACCGCTACCTTTGTCAAAGCCAACCTCTCTTTGCACGCCATCTGTCGTGGCATGATTGTCATGACTGCCGGTAATAGACCGGAATGGGACGGATATCTCTTCTCAACAAGCAGCGCCAAGGTCATTGAGAACCTCAATTCTAAGAGCAACTTCTACATTTTCCCAAACACCTCTACTCGCCGAATCCACGTTTTGGGGTCTGGCCTTGACCAGGATAAGGGCGTATCAACCGTAAAGAAACTCCTGCAAAAAGTACGGGGATCATGTCGGGAATATCCAATTCACCGCAACGCAATACGCCAATTGATCAACGGTGGATTGTCCGCTATACAAGGTGATGTTGGGGCCAACAAACTGTCCCTGGATGTGCTTCGTTCTGTCCTGGTTGTCAAAGGAGGCGACGAGGCCGTGGCGCAGAAGATTCGTCATGTCCTGGACTTCGTTCCTTCGAATGGGGCCAATGGCCGATCCGGCTGCTCGAGTCCACTCTGTTCCATCTGCGAATTACAACCAGATGGTGGCGACTCTAACTCCGCCGTCAAGTTGTCCTGTGGGCATGTCTACTGCATGACATGTCTGCAGCATGCCTTGATGTCTGTAGCTCACGACCGCTCCGCACCCATTACATGCATAGGTCGAGTTTCAGTTGACGAAGGCGAGAAGGACTC
The DNA here is from genome assembly GCA_018524895.1 of Podaxis sp. C-F-101400. Taxonomy (NCBI): domain Eukaryota; kingdom Fungi; phylum Basidiomycota; class Agaricomycetes; order Agaricales; family Agaricaceae; genus Podaxis; species Podaxis sp. C-F-101400. The sequence goes on along the minus strand of JAEUWR010000623.1, from coordinate 436,174 downwards.
CAGCACCTGTGGCCAGGCCATCGCTTATACCACTATCCGCGACCTCTTGCCTCTCCTTGACGAACCGAAATACCTTGAAGCCGCCTTCACTACCTTCGTCCTCTGCAACCCAGACGAGTACTTCTTTTGCCCTTCTTTTCGCTGTGATGTTGTGTACAGGCGTGGTGAATCTGGGGATACTGTCCGCTGTCCCATCTGCCGAGCCTGGAACTGCCTCTTCTGTGGAACCATGATCCACGACGGTGTGAATTGCAGGGAGGCTCGGGAAGCTAGGAAGACCATCCAGGCTTGATTCCATTATAATTCTATACTCTACCAAGTACTATTCCTGATCCTACTCCTGTACATCTATCCACAATACTCTATGGAAAATTATGCCTACTTGTTGCGATATGAAACACAGAAAAATCATTATTGAAATACTCTATCATACAGTGTACAAGGGTTCCTCCATTCCACCCATCTACGTCGTATGTTGCACGGTTTCCAGGTTCGGCGCCGCCGAGATCAATCGCGATATCAACTCTTTATTTCCACCCGAGACCCGCAAATGCCGGAGAAAGGGGAGTGCCCATAAGGGATCATGGGACGAGTAGCCTGGAGGTATGATAACAAACTTGGGTGGAAGAGGTACATCCACCTGTGTCTGTACGAACTCCAAATTCAACCACTCAACCGTCCTAGGGAAATCAATGAACCGAACCCAATCGAAAATGTCATTCATATCTACGTCGATGTAACGTATGGTCAAAGTTCGGAAATTAGGTAGATGACCAAAGAGACGGAGATTGTAGAGTAGGTCGGAGAGTGCGACCCCCATAGGTGGTTCTGTACTCCAGTCCAAGGCACGATTAGACGGAATTGGTGGCACGATCTCGAGTGTGATTGATCTGCAGAGCTCTGCGGCGGGCCTCATTGACCGTATGGTCGGATAGCGGAGGCTACCTTCGCGCAACGTTTGAAGGAACCTTTCAACGTAAGGTGGGCAGGGCATGTGGACGTGGATAGAGGATATGCGAAGATAGACATGAAGGATGTATCGACTAACGAGGGGTAATGATGTCATAAGTAAAATGCGTTCGTTGGCGGATAAATGAAGTTCCCAGACTTGAAAGATCACTTCCTCTATCAGTTCTGGTGGAAGACGTGGTGATGTCGTTATCATGATTCGAGGGAGTATGTGCAAGTGCAAATGAAGGGAAAGTAGATAAAAAACGGTGGTTAGGAGAGGGGGGGTTTTATAACTTGTTCCTCGATCTCCTTTCGCTCGACCCGGGACCCAGCCAGACCTAGTTCCGGCGGAGTGAACATAACGCGGAAATGTCAATCGTCAGCTATTCTCGACCACTGCCTCATGGACTCGCTGCACAAGATATTCCGAAGGTCATCTCACTACGCTCCGACACTTCAGAATGATGCTTGCAGACAAGATTCGCAGAGTCGGGGGAGTGTCCTTTTGGTCTGAGTGGTTATAGTATACGTCGGAGGGCTTGACATATATATCACCTTAGTCTGCATTCCCTAGGCTGCGATGAAATGGAGTGCGTCAGCTTCGTCTCACAAAGCATAAGATGCACTCCGCGTCCGCCAGAGGTGGAAAGGCACAGTTATCAAGATATCAAGAAACACGACAAACGGAGCACAACAATAGTTTACAACTGCTTGGACTCGTCTGAGTTGACGATGAGGGCTATGAAGAACCTAATCATCTCGAGGAAAGTATCAATCTCCATATCTGGGTTCGAGAATCAGTCGAACTGCAGGGGAAAAAAGGAATCAACACTAACATTCGTTAACGGTGTGGATACCCTTCAAACCCATGACAGTATCGCCAGAGTTCTGGTGATTGTAACGGAAGATAGAAGGCGAGAGGTCCCAATAGTATCTGGTATCTGTCATTTTTTGTCAGTCGCTCGCACACCTCGACGAGAAATCAATTACTACTGACCTGTGTTCCCTGTCATCATGCCCGGTGCGACAATGATATTATCGGCACCACTCAAGCTGCGGTGTGAGTTATAGGTGGCTTTGATAGTTCCAGAGAGAAGCTGATATGCCGCAGCGTCATTGCCAGTAGGTGTCACCGGAGCGGGTTCTAGACCGTCATGGAAGGCGTCCTGAAGAGTGAGAGTGCCCTGAGAGGGGCCGTCCCCCCCTGTGATGTGTTGACCGAAGGCAGTGTATGTGAGATTGAACTCATGGGCAAGAGATTTCAGTAGTTCTATATCGCGAGCTTTGGTATCCTTCAAGGAACTGATACTCATGTGAGGAAAATTTTCGTCAAAGTGCGGCAAGATTCCAACCTGGATGCTGCAATACGATGATTGACGATAGCGTATGCTTGTTCCGGGAGTGCATTTGCCTTGACTCCACCGTGAGTAATGTCGATGGCCTGGGTTGTGCCGACCAAGCTCCTGAACAGGCGATTCTTGGAGATCTCCTCCGTCAATTTGCGCAAGGCTTTATCAGAAGTAGTCGAGTGAGTTATTAGTTTCCGAAGCTTATCGGGCATGCCGTTTCCGTATTCTGCGAAGCACTGGAAAGTCTCGTATAACGGATCATCACGGTTCTGTAGAGAACAACAGATCAGCAGGTTGCATACTCGTGCTCGGTTGATTCCCTTACCAGCTGGAGATTGAAAGGATGTTTTTCAAAGTGTACCAATAACGCGGAGAGGATGCCAATCGACTGCGAGAAAGGAAATGAATGAAAGGAGAAATCAAGCTAAGGCACGAGAGACGTACCGTGTGATCAGGCGGAACGCTTGAGTGTCCACCAGCGGTAGCGACCTGGACCTGAACATCGATGTATCCTTTCTCTGCAATACCGGGCGTTGCAAAAGTAGCGCCGAACTCCCGTCCAAAGCCAGCTGGACGACAGGGGGTCAATCAGAGATTCCACACCAGCTGAAGTACTACCTGCCTCCTTCATCTATGACAAAAGCAAACCCATCCTTTCCGTACCGCTCTAGAAGAACAGGAGCTATGTGGGCAGCCCCCTAAGCAAGATAAGTGATCCTGGTTGTTTCTGGACAGAAACACCATACCTGCGGACCGCTGACTTCTTCGTCAAAGCCGAATGCTAGCACAAACGTACGTGTTGGCTGGAATCCCTTGGAGATAAGAGTTTCAACAGCAGCACTGAGAAGCCCCCCAAAGAGTCAGATGCCAGTGACATACGGTTAGATGAAGTACATCACGTACAGGACACCGATAAGACCACTCTTGTCATCGGAGCTTCCTCGACCCCAAATCCTCTCACCTAGAACAGTCTCATGTCAGTTGGCGCGCAGATAGGGGTAATATGAATGTAGCACAGTACCATCAAAGTAGCCGGAGAAGGGCGGATGAGTCCATTCATCAACAGTCCTCGATTCCACAGGCACAACATCTGCAGAATGTAAGATAAGTGTATATGTACGGTGGTTAACGGGAAAGAAACCTTGATGAGCAGCCAGCAGGACCGGCTTCAGTTCAGGAGAGGACCCCTTCCACTCGAAAATCAGTCCATATGTATTGACCTTGGTCAACGTGAGGGTGGTGTGCCTGCAAACCTCACATGAAGTAGAGATAGCATATATCGGGAAGTGTAACGCACACGAGGGGGAAAGCCCCCAACAGATACTCCTGGAAAGGTTCGAATACCTTCCACCTAGGGTCTACACCAACTGGATCCATGTTATCCCAAGACTCAGTGCTGAAACCGTGATATTAAATAAGCCGCATACATCGGCGAAGATGCTCAACACTCACGGAATCTGGACAGCACGGCTGAGCCAGTCGACTGCCTTCGACTGAAATTCATCGGAACCGACTGTTGCGCTCAGGTTGCCCCACAATTCACGATGCTTCTCTGGAAGGAGCGGATCGGCTTGCGCGCAAGTGGTCGCGTGGGGTTTGGCTGAGACGCTGGCCTGGGCTTTCCCGTCATGATGACACCATCCCTTGTAAAAGCCCGCAGTAGTCCAAGCTGAGGCAATGACACCCGACAGAAGGAGGAACTGAAGCAGGACCTTCGGTTTGGATTTTCCCAACCTTTCTGGCGAGGATTCAATTGAAGTCGGGATCGGCAAATGGTCAGAGCTGGTCTTTTGCTGCGCTTTCATGATGGAGTAGTGGGAAGAAAGTGGTAGTGGAGACCAAATAACTACCCCAACGAACTCCCACACTGCGCAGCGACGAACATCACCGGGATATGAAATTCGTCCGACGGATCTAGGAAAATGCACATGTTACATGAATGACGCAAGCAAGGTCTAATACTGTTGATAAGATTAGACTCAATATTGTTCTGGTGTTTTCTATCACCTTTCGTCCCTACCAGGCTTTGCCTACGTACTGAAGCTTGCAGTTTGAGAAGCGCATGCGTGTGCACCGTGTGAAGGGGATGCATATTTGCGCATATGAATATGTACTTCTGTTTTCCTAAAATGTCTGGGGTGGTTTTAGCTTGCACCCGATCAGCAGCTGATCCTCAAGACCCTGGCTAGACGCATTTGAATGGAGCCAGCACTTGATTCACCCTCAAAAGTAGCAGGGCAGAGACGACGGAATCCCTTGATACACGAAGCACACGGGAACACCGACTCGTGTTCCATAGTTCCATGTACCTAAGCACTTAAGCATGCGGAGTTTGACGTCATGACTGGCTGGTCTGTTATGATCTTGTCGATTGTGTGGAATTGTTCAGTTTCAACCTTCGACGTCTGACCCTGCAACGCTAATTCAAAGTTTAGCTGTCTACTGTATCGTTCATGCAGCGAATATAACGGCAGACACCTCGGGTAATGGCTCGACATTCCTGGGAATCGCACATATGAATGGCTCGCTTATACCTGCGTGGTAACAATCCGTTCTGTCGTTTCTTTCATAAATGCTCACAAGGGAATCACTGGTCATTCGACGCGGTAAGACGTCGGAGAGGTGTTTACCGTTAACCATTTTAAGTTTCTGGCCAGAAGCATAGAAGACATCACTCGTGTTTGGGGCAATTTTGGACCGCGCCTTTGGCTTGAATTACAAGAGTCTGGGCTCCTATTGAAACCAGAGGCGGGGTTAACCAGCCCAAAGCTAGGATCAGAATCTGATGGATCGATTTCAGCCGTTCCAGCGGACGCCAAATATCGTATGGCAATCTCCCCCACTGGTATCGGTTCCACTCCCCCGGTAACCTCCATGTAGGTCCAACACAAGCGTCCGGAAGTTTGTACTAAGTTTTCACGACATTTCCAACGCCAATCAGTCGCCTGAATTAACAGTTGCGAGAGTTGCGCCCAGAACCACGACCTTTGATGAGCAAGCGCGCCCACATATTCATATCCCTGGCAAAAACCCATTCGCCAAGCATCACAAACGACGTGCGCTCCAGATCGGATTGGACTTAGAGAAATGGAAGAAACGAGGAGGCGTAAATGATGTCTGCTCCGAAACGGACCGCGCGACTTTTCAAACATGTCGAAATGCAATACATAGAAGCACACACAAAGTCAGGACCTTGAGAGTCTGAGAGCTCCGATGTCAAATATAGTACATCAGGCCTCGACTCGACAGAAGTTAATTCTCATCCATGTCGGGAGAAGCCAAGTCGGGAGAAACGTTGCAGCGAAGTATTGTTATGTCAACGGGGTGATACGGCCGATAAACAGACATATGGGCACGGGTCCAAGCCACGAATCATGCAATATCGAAGGATCATCATGAGATAACCAAAGATAGTCTCGTTCGGTCTCCACGCTACTTCCGTGTTTGTCACTGTTTCTAGCAACGCATCCACCGTCCCCTTCATCCGAATGGCACGCACCCTTATCTCTCTGGACAATTCATGCATTGACCAGGTTACCCTAGGCAGCACAACAATCTCAGTCAATCCAGACCCTTCTTGAAGCGGAAAAGGAAGCCGCTAAGATCGTCCAGCAAGCCCGTCAATGTCCGTCGCTCTGACCGTTCCGCTTGTTTCACCTAAGGTTAACATCTCCGCCCCAGATCGTGTCCAGAGACTGAAGGATGCACGCACGGAGGCTCTGAAAGAAATTGAAGAATACAAGAAGGCGAAGGAGGCTGAATTCAAAGCGTTTGAAGCATCTGTAAGCACCCACTGGGCGGTTGCTAATCCTAACTAACTGCGATCTCTGACTAACAGCGCGCTGGTACAACCACAACTACTCAAGCTACTGTCGACCGAGAAACCGATGTCAAGCTGCAGGAAATTACGGATGCGTACACCAAGAACAAGGACGCTGTCATAAAGAAATTGCTTGATCGTGTTGTTCTCGTAAAGCCTGAGCCCCACCGTAACCTCAAGAAAGTTGCATAAGCGTACGGTTGCGCAGCCACTAATGTGGATCATAGTTCTTATTCATGTCTCCAAGCACGGATGTGCTGCTCGGACTCTGAGAAACTACGAGGTTTAGTTAATTAGTAGCAGGTGTATTTGAGACAATAATGGGTATCCTGATAATCGCAAAAATGCCTAAGGTTGAGTGCGACCAACTGTTCTACATAAAACGTGGGTAGACATGGTGTTTTGTTTTAGTAATGCATCAGACACTAGAGAGGACACAGTGACAGAAAGTATAGCTCGAAACGGTGCGATATACAACCACTTAAAAGGACAAGCATATTAGAACTTATAGGAACGAAGCAGGAATAAATATGTATACAAATTGACAGCAAATGTTATCGCGAGTCGTTGGCGAGCCAAGGCAAACCTATTGGCATTCCAAGTGAAGCAGTTGAGCGCATATCGGAATCGTTGGCGATAACCGGGTGTGGTGGCGGCATCGTAGGCGACCTCCGCGGTGATGTTCGCTGGGGGGCGTTATTTCCGTGGAACTGGGCCTTTACGTCCCTCGAAGCCGTATTCCAGGAGTCCAATAGACCACTGGCTTTTAGTGACGGCAGCGATGGTAAATCATCTCTCTGTCCACCGTTCAGAAAACCGCCGACGTTCCCGGCCACCCCATTAGTAGTGCCAGTGGCGATCCCCGCGCTATCCTGCAGTTTCAGAGGAGAATCAGAACATGGAACCCTCGAGAACTAGATCAACCTGATTCTCACCTCCTTTTCCCGCTCGCTAAATATCACCCCATAATTATCGTTCCCATGTCCTACGTTCGGACCGATGCCCCCAGCCGACCCTGCGGCTAAACCCGCCGTCCCCAGCCGTCCGTCCCTTTCAGGAAGAGGATGTATTGAACGGCTGGCAAGACCATTACTATGAAGGCGTGGTTCATCCAATCTCCCAAGTGAATAGGATCCTGGAGAGTTACTCGGTGACCTGCGTCTACCGAATGAATTCTCACCTCCCTGCGGGTGTGGCGGCTGCGGCCCGGTCAGTGGAGGATTAATTACGCCAGGTTGCCGTGCATCTGAGGGTCGACGATGTGAGACTTGTGAACGATGAGGTAACTGCTGCTGATGCTGAGCCTGGTGATCCACTGCCGGTTGCTGGGATGTCGATATTTGCTGTTGTGCGCTCGATGGAGTTTGATGTTGGGCAGAAGGTGACGGCTGTTGTCGATATTCTTGTGCAAGTTCTGCTATCTTGGTCCCCCATGCTTCCTCATAATCAGCGCACCAAGCCCGAACTTGGGGGTCGTCACGTTTACAGTATTTTATCAAGGACTGTCAATTTCAAGAAGACCATATCAGCTTCTGATTTACGCGCAGCATATTCGAGAAACACACTTACCCAGAGGGCAGCACCCACTGTTTGAATTATCGGATGGTGAGTATCGCCTCGCGATGGGAACATGGAGAATGGCTTACTCAAGATGCTGTTCTTTGCCCGTTCTCCAAGCATATTCAAAATTTGATACAACATATTGAGCGCCCATTGAGGTTCTGTTTTTGCTCCCCGTTGTGATCGTTGTCGGGTCTGATTTCAATCACAGAATTTGACGTCAGCGAATCGCCGGAGGATCAATGACGAAGGAGGAAAACAAGGAGTGAATGGGACAAGGGTGCCCTATGACGCAGGAAGTATTCCCATGGGGAAGGCAGAAAGCCGTAAATGAATGAAATTTGTGCAGGGAAAAACTGTTCAACTGTCCAAAACGACAGCCAACGTAAAAGTACAGCACCCAATGGGCCAGTTATGATGCAACCAGCCCATGAAAGGCTGGAGCTGCCATGACACAATGCAGGTGTGAAGCAATAAGCTTGCCAGGTAAGGAGTGTCAGGTGAACGAAATCAAGGGCAATGACTTCATTGTATATAGTGCCGTCGGGGAAGGAATGAACAACGCCAAAAGGAGAACGACAACTCACCAGGCTCAACGCCAAAGCACAGGAAGCATGGTATACATGCATGCAACACCAGCACCATGCCCCTGTATTGGAACTGGTTTCGAACATTGACTGTTGAACTTGGAGGCTTTGCTCGGAGAACCGGAGATGATCTGGCAGTGAATCAAGCCAAGACTAAGTGTATGACATGAGTGATGTTTTTGACTTGATTGGGGAGCATCATCCGCGTACCTCTAGGGCACGTTCAGCCTCGACTAATGCAGTTTGAGGGGCTGCATTAGTTTCTGGATCTGATCACAGGGAGCAACGCATTATTATTAGAGTGGACGAATCAGTCACAGAACTGTGGAACATACCGTTAAGACCATCCAGCGCATACTCCACCTTGGCATATATGGTAATCACACGGATAAGATGGCCGAATTCTGAGGCATACTGCGTCCGGACGGCACCCAAATAAAGGTATTCTGGTGGAGATCGCGAAGGTCAGGATTGCGTGAACCGCAGGAACAACCGAGGCTGGGATGAGAATAACGAAGGTGGAGCCTAGAAGAGGAGCAAAGATAACAAGGGAAATTAGAGGCACCCCAGTTGTCTCCAACCAGCCCCAGAAGAGAAGTCTTCACCGAGAAAAACCGCGAGCGAGGCATATGACAAGCGGCTTGTGAACGTAAGGGGAAATAAGCACATGGATAGATGGAACGTCGCCATCCCCGCGGCGCGGTCGCCAAACGGCGATCAATAAGGCTAAACGAACCAAAGACGGTGCCGCCGGGCGGCAAAGATCCCGTCAAAGTCGCCAACTTATACCCGGCGGGACATCGAAGAAGATCAGATGAAGGAAATAGAACCAAAATGAAGAAGCAGATGCTCTTTGGAGTCATTGAAGCGAAACATGAACTGAGACTCGCCTGGCAAGGTGGAGTGCACGCCAAGTTCGAAACTAGTCTCGTCCACCGGCAGCCGCAACCGCAAATCACTCGATGTGAAAGTTGTTGGTTTTTTGAAATAGATTGACGCCATCACATCGAGCAGGTGGATCAGCCAAAATATCCTTCTCACTGCCTCACGCTTGAATGATTGATGGATGAAGTCTGGTGACGGCATAGGTGTTAGAGTTGGATGGTCCGGTTCATGTACACCCAAGTTCTCGATAATTTGTAGAGCAAGATCTAGAACCCATGTAAATGACATCCGGCGCAGCAATGGAACGAACAAACCCGCACCGGCATATCTTGTATTCCACATAGTGTTTTTCTCTTTTGTGAGGACGTCATGCATCAACAAAAGAGCAAGGGCTTGTGCTGTAGCCAGGTCAGGTTCGCAAACAAGTCGGCCAGCACCGTCAAACATGAGGGATAAAGCTTCCTGGGCAAATGGCTTCCCAGCATAACGGGCAGGGACTGTCCGAATCCGGGGCTGCTTCGACAAGGGTGCGGCAAGCGCACAGACAGCATGCAGGAGGTGTTTAGGGACTCGGTTATGGCTCAGGGCATTTGAGAATGTCGGTTTATGAATGACGGCACGGGCGGGATGGCAGTGGGTAAAGAAAACTAGATGTGATAATCAAGTAAGACCCAGTGAGAGCTGAGAACCAAGAAAGCTTACGATTGGTGAGTTCCCGGGTGAGGGAATGATCTAGCTCAACATGAGCAGGTCGATCAAGAGTCATTCCAATGATAGGACCATCAAGAAAGATATCCTCGGATGAGATAGCGTTCCCTCGGTCATTGCGAAGGCGTTTGCGGCCGCCCAGGCGGTCATCACCATTTGCTTCCGGAGCCACGGGCGCAGAAGCGGTTGCAGGGGTAGGAGGATAAGCGCGGTGCTGTTGGGCGTAACGTGGACCATCGGACGGATAAGGCGTCTGAGGAGCGTAAGATGAACGGTAGTCAGAAGAGGATGGTCCGGGGGGTAATTGATTTGGCTGCGGCTCCGTCTCTTGTTTGAAAGACCGAGGCGCAGGAACAGGTCTGCCTGCTGAGTCTGTGTATGTGCAAGCCTTGGATGCATAATAACTGGAATATGATTCGTCTTCGGAGGCAAGAACACTGGAGGGGTAGAGACTGACCAATTGCTACACGGTGCTGGGAAGACGATGAGCATATGGGCATGGCACACGCGGAGGGAGATGCTTACCTGTACCATCGCAGCGTCGTTTGCTCTTATGACAGGCATCACAAGCCTAGACAAGGATGAGCACGGCAGAAGGACGGGAGTAAACATGTAGGAAGGCTACTTTAGCGAGACGTTTTCGTTTTGGACCTTTCATGAAGACGGGCGCGGGTTCGGGCTTGTCCTCCTGTTGCTGTTCCTGGGGAATGACGATGCGCTGTGGCTCAGGAGGATAAGCGGAAGTCGTGTGAAATGAGGAGTAGGATGGGGGAGGGACGGAAGAAGGGTGAGAGCTGGAGGGCTTGGGGCGGTCAAATTGGTCCATGGGGGAGCCTCCAGAGTTATATACGAAAGCGAGAGGAGGAGGAGTGTTCAGGGAAGAAAGTAGGTTCGCCCCGGAAAGTGTCGAAGGAGTGCAATGTCGAATGAACAGGGCGTGACTTTCCGTCACTCAACTAACTAACTAAACCTAACGTCACCGGGTTGCCTGCATTTGGAACTCACTCGACAGCCAGATCAAGAACTTGTCCGTCGGTAAGTAGGGCCCAGCTATCAGAATCGAGATTCCACGCGGCGTTAGAGGGTGAAAACGGGGGCTGCGGAAGGCAGGAGATGCAAAGGTGTCGTGTATAGATATCCAGCCAAGTTGCACAGTTTGGATTATCGACAACGATCAGAGAACCCGTCTAGATCTTGTGGCCCCCGTCACACTAGTTTTCGGTCCCAGCGATGTCACACGATTTGCGCGAATTGCCGATTGGGCAGGAATCCGCCGGCATATCTCATTGGCAATTCTCAGTGCCGTACGGGTGACCGCGCGAAATTGCGGGTAAGGGAAATTGGCGGAGGAGCGAATAGAGAACAAGGAGATTTTAAACGCGCCCTGATCCTTGAAGCGGAGGGCGTCCCGAGCCTCACGTGCTCCACTGCCACTCACACCGCCGGTACCCAAATTGGCAGACGCCTATCAACAGGCTGGTTCCAGCCCTGGGCCGTTCCTGTCCATAGCCCCTGTCCCCTCCGGACATCTCCATCTCGGCCCTCACCCCCGCAATCACACCCAATTAGCCTCACAGTGTTTTGATCGCCTTCGTCTTCATCACTGACCCCCTCGCTGCCCTTGTTCCATCCTGACCCTCAATCATTCTTCTCACAGTCCCTGTCATTATGCATTCGTGTGAGAATATCAGGGAACACGACGATCCCAACAGTCTACTACTGTTACAAAATCGTGACGCTATGTTTTCCACAACAAGCCTCAACCCTTTAATCGAAGAGACCGAAGCCCATGTCGTCGTCCGATTCCTCCTGCAAGCCGTGTGTTAATCCTCTGAAACGGATAGGTCATTATGACGCAAACAAACCTTCTCTTCAGCCTTCTCCTCCTTCTTCTCTTCGGCAGCAGGGGCCGCTCCTCCAGCAGCCGCAGCAGGTGCAGCACCGCCGCTAGCAACGGCACCACCAGAGGGAACCTAGACAGACATGTCTTCAGTGGCGGCTTACGGTATAAAACCCAATTCCACACTCACGGAAGCAAGCTTGCTGTTACCCTCAGCAATCAACTAACATAGCCGAGATACGTGAACTTGTAGTAACGCATGATAAATGTAACCACCCACTTCGTTAACGTCCTTGCCCTTGAGCTCCGAGAGGAGCTTGTCGAGGCGCTCCTGGTCGGCCTCAATACCAGCGGCATCAAGAATCTTCTGAATGCCGGCAGCGTCGGGCTCGGCAACACCAGCAATTTGGAGGAGAAGGTAAGCAGCGATGTAACGCATCTATATCGACCTTATTCAGAGGGATATCCTCGCGACAAGTAGGCGCCATACTTTAGATCAAGTAGAATGGAGGACTATTGAGGAGTGTAGGAGTACGATAGCCACAAATCGCTGCGAATTTCGTCAACACACAATTCTTTCAGATACTGCCTCACAAAGACACACCTTTTAATCCGAGGAAGACTTGTGGATTCTACCGTCAGCAAGTTTTTATCGGACAGATAGAAATGACCAAGTCCACATCATGTGTGTTGTGCGGGACCGCAACTGTACAGTACTTACGTAATGCAATCCCACACTTTCCCAGCCACAAGTTTCCTTTTCCACAGTCATACCGTGCTCGTAGTCTCCAAAACCAGCCTCCTCGACCGCCGTCGTCGCCCTCAAGACTCGAAAAATCGCAATCATGGTAAGGAAACTATGTCGCTCTACCGTCTTGAGAGAAAGAAATGCTGATCGCACGGAATAGGCTGATGTCACTGACCCCCAAGTCGCCGCAGACCTCAAGAAGAGGAGGACCTTCCGTACCTTCTCCTACCGTGGTATTGAGCTCGACAAGCTCTTGGACCTGAGCAACGAGGAGGTGCGTGTATACAGCTGTTACCAGTCTAGAAATGTCGCTAATCAAACCCCGACAGTTTGTTGAAGTATGTGCCACCCATATTAACTCGTCAAAATCAAAACGCTCAAAGGAGTCTCGATAGCTCGTCCACGCCCGTGCTCGCCGCCGGTTCCAGCGCGGTCTCAAGCGCCGCCCCATGGGCCTCATCAAGAAGCTGCGCAAGGCCAAGAAGGAGGCTCCCCCCAATGAGAAGCCCGCTGTCGTCAAGACCCACCTCCGTGATATGATCATCGTTCCCGAAATGATTGGCAGTGTTGTTGGTATCTACAACGGCAAGGTGGGTGAAGTCCAGAAATGTGACAGGTGGGAATTGGGGAAAGGGTACCGGGGTTGCTTGGTGGATCAAGCGTTTCAGGCATTGAGATGAACTCCCTCCCGGTGCTAGCTTCGTCTAATTTCGCCCCGCTCTTCCACCCCTTGACCCATCCATATCTTGGCACTTTCGACTAATCTACACATATCAGGTCTTCAACTCTGTTGAGATCAAACCTGAGATGACTGGCCACTATCTCGGCGAGTTCTCGTGCTCGTACAGGCCCGTGAAGCACGGTCGTCCTGGTGTAAGTAACACCTCATGTCTTTTCATTACATTCACACTAATATATGCTCCCATCTAGATTGGAGCCACACACTGTAAGTCCTTACCCCTCTACTCGTCCATCCGAAAGACGGGATTCTCATCCTTGCCGCCATCAATTAACCAGCATCCCGATTGTGCGTCCTTGATTATATTCCCCGCCAGTATTGATGTCTTACCATTGTTGTCTTTATAGCATCCCCCTCAAATAAAGAGTTCGTCATTTGGGAAGGGTCGTGTTGTTATGTACATTCTCGCTATTATGACTGTTGTCATCCTCGCCTGCATTTCCCGCTACAAAAGCAGTACCATGCAACGATATGCTTATGGGCACCTGTTATGATTTCGTTTCTTCTCTCACCTGCACTGTACGACTTCACCTTGGTGAAACAGCAAAGAATTTGCCTTGTAAATCGGACCTCCCGTCTTCCCGGGTCTCGCGTGTCAACTTCTCGTACGACTCGGCCGCGCAACTCCAAGCTTTATGTCATTGAGTGCCTGCAGTCGTCTTTGAGCGTTTTAGTTGTCAGTGCAACTGCCATAATTTTCGACCCTGACTCGCTCTAATGTACATATACATACTGGGGGAAGGTGAGGTGAAATCTGCTTCTCTTCGTTTCTGAGCTTCAGTGTTTCGTATGCTCGAAGCTTTTAACCCCTGTCCTTCTTCCCTGTCCACTCCTTACATTAACCTATCCTTAGTTATACCTCTATACCTCGGACTCGCCGTTCGCAACTAATGGCTGCACTTGGCGTACCTGCTGAAGTTTGGGGTAAAATATTCGAACTGTGTTGCAACGACGGCGGCCGAACTGGAAGGTCACTGGCTCTCGTTTCGAGATACATCTACGCAGTATCTAAACCCTACCAGTACTATTCTGTCACACTCGCAGGGAAATGCTCCATAGCCAAGTTCGCAGAAATGTTGGCTGCCGACCCCGAATGCCGTCGCGTCAAACACATGTTCATGTCGACACTCAAACCTGAACCGAGTATGCTGGAGTACATCCAGAAAGGACCCCTCCAAACACCCGCTCCATCCCCTCTCCAAGTACATGACACTAAGCCCCACCCCAGCGAGCATCATGATATCCTAGCCGACATATACCGCATCCTTGAATTCGTCGCACCCTCGATACGGGTCCTCCACGTTGTTATGAATTTCTACCGCGAAGAGATATTCTTCCCTATGGCCTTTCCGGTCCTGGAGGAGTTGACGATACAAGGACCATTCCATGACCACTATGATTGCAACGACGAGTTCTACGATACGTTGTACCCGCCAACACCGTCACTCCGGAGGTTGTATCTGACGGATGTATTCACGTGCGTGAACGATCGGACGTATCTTGCTGTTAGGCATTACGCGCCGTACCTAACGCATTTAAGGATCCAATGTGCGGATGGATACATCGAGTCGAGCAGGACGTTCTTACGGCAGCTATTAGCCTCGACGTCAGGCCCAGAAGGGAGCGGAGAGCCAGACTTTGGGAATGACGAGGATGAGGAGAAATGGCAAAGCAGGAGGCCACGTTTTCCAGGAACGTTGCAGCGTATTTTGCTGCACCCCGGACCTGCGCAGCCTAGGGGGAGGTGCGGGACGATGTACATGATGCGGCATTCGGCGTTGCGCGAGCTAGAAAAATGCGCGAGTGAAGATTCACGGATTGCATTATTTAAAGAGTCGCCTTGGGTATGGCCATATTCGAGGGCACATGACTATGTTGAAGGAGAGAGGCAGTGGCTGGATCGCATTTCTGGAGGGAAGGGATGCTGGGAGGTGTGATTGATGGCAAACATAGACAAATAGACTAGATAATTCTGCTAATTAGCCTTAGTCATCGCTAATATTGCAGTAATACCTCTCTAACTCATACTACCTCCATGATTGCGGTCCAAGCTCCTCCAAGTGTTCCAAATCCTCTATCCGTGCCCGCAAACGCGCCAGAACATTGTCCTGTACGTGGTCATTTACCAAAAATTGAAACGAAAATCTCACGTCTTTGTTAGGGCACAGAATCCGAACTCGCAGGCAAGTCTGAAGCCTGTGCCGGATGCGCAAACCAGGAAATATGCGCCTCGGGAGCAACCAAACTCCCAGACCCCTCCCTGCCACTGATCAAAGAGCGCATGACCAATGTCAAACATAAAATTCTAGTCCTATCAGGCAAGGGTGGTGTTGGCAAGTCTACATTTACCGCTCAATTAGGTTGGGCCTTCGCAGTCGATGAAGACGTTCAGGTGTGCTTCGTAACACCACATCTCACGATACAACAAGACTGACCATTTCTCATTAGACCGGAATAATGGACGTCGACATCTGCGGCCCATCCATCCCTACAATCCTCGGCATCGCATCCGAACAGGTCCACTCATCTTCCTCTGGCTGGTCGCCAGTCTATGTCCAAGACAATCTTGGCGTCATGTCTGTCGGATTTATGCTACCCACATCCAAAGACGCTATCATGTGGCGTGGTCCGAAGAAAAATGGCCTTATAAGCCAGTTCCTCAAAGACGTCGATTGGGGAGACTTGGACTATCTAATCGTCGACACACCTCCTGGAACCTCCGATGAACACCTCAGTATAGTGCAGTACTTGAAGGAGAGT
This sequence comes from Podaxis sp. C-F-101400, assembly GCA_018524895.1. Lineage (NCBI taxonomy): Eukaryota > Fungi > Basidiomycota > Agaricomycetes > Agaricales > Agaricaceae > Podaxis > Podaxis sp. C-F-101400. The sequence goes on along the minus strand of JAEUWR010000623.1, from coordinate 420,227 downwards.
GGGATTGACGGTGCCGTGTTGATTACGACCCCTCAGGAAGTCGCGTTGCAGGATGTCAGGCGAGAAATCGATTTCTGCAGGAAGGTGGGGATTCGGATCATTGGTCTTGTGGAGAACATGTCAGGATTCGTGTGTCCGAATTGCAAAACGGAATCACAGATCTTCAAGCCCAGTACGGGAGGCGGAAGACGGTTGGCGGAAGAGACAGGAATTGAGTTCCTTGGTGCTGTCCCTCTTGACCCCCGGATTGGCAAAAGTGCAGACTACGGTGTCAGCTTCTTGGATGAATATCCGGACAGCCCTGCCACAACAGCCTACCTAGACATAATTGATAGTAAGTTCCCATAATAGATCTTGGACGGACAGAGATTCACCGTCCTCTACAGGAATCAAAGACATCCTCGGTGATTAATTCCTTGTAGTCATGTTTCTTTGAAACACTGCGTCCCACTTCATACCGGAACCTCTTAGGGAATACCCATAATCAACGTTTGTATTGCCCATCGATGTATCCATTATACTTATTACAAGCCCATATCTCGCACCCCAGATAATATTATATATGCACTCTAAATGATCATAAGGTTCATGACAGGTGAAATTTCCCTCCTCCAACGCTAGGTCTGGTCATCAGTTCCTTCTCTTCATCCTCCTCTTCTTCATCCACAACCCTGAAGTCCCTGGGCATCTCCGAAGGCGGGGCATCAGCCTCCGTCTCCGGATCAACAATGAACTTCCCAATCGGCCCAATACCAGCCAAACCACCAGCCAACCGCTCCACACTTTCATGAATCGACACCGTAGAAAGTGTACGCAAAAGTTTTCTCGTCACTTCCCCCCCTACAGTCGATCCAGCACGCGAACGCGCTGGGACCACATAACCCTGTGTGGGGAACACGATAGACGAGCCTTGTCCGCTAATAGCTTCAGGACTCGCGATAAATGATGGGTTATAGGACGGAGGTATAGGCGAATTGTAAGTCGACCCTTGACGGGAGGGCTGCATGATACTTGAACGGCGGGCGTAGTTGATCAAAGGATCCGTGGGTGTTGTTATTGGTCGGTACATCTCTGGGCTGGGAGAAAGCATCTGTCTTGGGTCCTGATTCTCCTCGACTATCACAATGTCCTGTTTCTTCAACGGTTCTTCTACCGTTGTCAGTCCCTCTATCACTGTTTCTGTGGTGGCGGGTTCCACGAGAGGAGGATTATCAACGACGGCCGTCGTCGTAGTCACAGATGTCTGAGGTTCAGCCTGAACCTCCACTTCGGGTATCGTTTCTGGTTCTGGCACCTGAGGGAAGGCGACCTGCGATGGAGCGTCCGAAGGGACGGGGGGCAAAGTCTCCGCAGGTGCCGGTGCCGGTTCTCTCGTTCGGTATGCCTGTACACTGGCATTAATTGCGGCATCGATAGTCCGGTTCGTCATATCCGCCATATTGATATTCATTCCTCGGACCTCCTTTCTGAAATCCTCAATTTCGTTCCACAGCGCTTCACGGAACTCTTCGAGAGTCTCGAGCTTTTCGATATCCTTCCATTTGTTGAATTTTTCTGGGCATTCTGGTTCGTCATCGGGTTCGTGGTATGACGCTAGCCAGGGGTGCTCCAGGGCCTCGGTTACGGTGATACGCTCGCTTGGATCGAACATCAGCATTTTTTCCAGCAAATCTAACGCTGTAGACACCTTGAGTACGTTGCAATATGAAAAATAATGTTTTCGAACCTTGCGGATCCGCGTTGGACATGAGCTTCCGGAAGGGCACAGTCTTCTTGATAGGCAGTGACCGCACATACGCTTGCGCCTAAGAGTTGGCAAACACTGGTGAGGGCGCATATACCCATTATTTCGAGCAAGCATACCTTATCGCTACCGATTTTTTTGATGATATCCTCTTCGGGTGTCCCTGTGAGAGAATATGTTAGTGCTGAGGAGGTCTAGGTGAAATTACGGATACCTAGAACGTCAAGTATTTTGTTAAGTTGATCGACTGATTTGTGCGGTATTTCAGCTGAGGTTTTTCAGATGGAGATATAGAAATGCTGACCATAGCTTCACCAACGTCAGGAGGGATCAATCAAGTAATGAATGCGGCTTACTCCTTTCCTTTGAACAGAGGCTTTCCCATAAGTAATTCGGCAAGGATGCAACCAATCGACCAGACATCGATTGCCGTGTTATAACGTCTTTGTTGTGAGTTGGTTTCACTGGGCTAAAAGATGTTGCTGCAACGACGTACCGAAAAGCTAACATAATTTCCGGGGCCCTATACCATCTCGTTGCAACATATTCCGTAAGATGTGTTGCGTTCTCATCTGGAACAGAATCAAAACCTCTGCTCAGCCCAAAGTCGCATATTTTCAGCTCGCAGTCGGCGTTGACCAATAAATTGCCCGGTTTCAAGTCCCTGTGGATGACTGATGCGGAATGGATGTATTTCATCCCTTCAGGTTCCTGTGTTAGCGTAGTTCTCTTCTGTTGAGTACAGAGCACACCTCGGAGGATTTGATAGATGAAGTATTGAACGTGTTCATTAGTCAGGACCTGGCCAGACTTGATGATTTGATGAAGGTCGGCTGTCGAACAACTGATTCATGACGAAAAGCACTTGTATAATGGAGTAAACGAACCTTCCATCGGCTAGAAGTGTGGTTGCGTGAGTACACCATTGCTTTGGCGTTGAATTGGAGAAGGCACCCGTACCTCCATGAAAATGTAGCTACAACGATAGGTCAGCGTAAGGAACCGGCATGATAACAGCATGCCACTGACATCTCGTTAAAGTCAGGCGAAATCGCATCGACATCGATTAACCCGGTGATATTCTCGTGGTTGAAGTGTCGCAAGAGTGTTATCTCTCGCAGGGCCCTCTTCGCCAGCTGCACCTTTTCGAATACGCGGGTCACTAGCTTGATAGCGACAGTCTCTCCAGAAATTTCATCCGCAGCGGAACTAAGAGTTCAAGAGACATGCCCCTTTGAGAACACTGGGAGTCACGGGCAGAGTTTGCGAGCACGTACATGACAACGCCATAGGCCCCAGCACCCATCTCCCTAACCAGCTTCCACCGCTTCTCAACATGAAAGACCTTCCCGAATGAAGACGAGAGTGAATGATACCCCCTATCCCAGTCCACATCAGCAGTCCGCATAATCGGGAAAATTGCAAATCACACACCGTCTTCTAAGACTCTCCTCCGAGAACGGGTTGGAGGATCGCCGGACGCGCGATCTCCCTCGATCGACATTCCATGAGCATGGGGATGGGCGAGGCGAGGTTGTCTTGTTGTCTTCACCATCCTTTGACCGTCCTCGACTCCTTCGGCGTCGATGGCCGCGTGAGGACCTTCGTGGTGATCTCCCAGGTGACCTACTTGACTGGGACATGAGCTAGAGCAAGCTGTTGTAGTCTGCACAGCAAGGTTCGGGGAAGATAAGTGGGGATGAAGGATAAAAGCGGCGGGTATCAGGGGGTGGGGAGAACGTGACAGGTTGTAAACAGCTTTCGGCTCTGGGGTTGAGTCAATGGTCAGCGGCACCTGGGGTTGACCACGGTGGCCGCAGTTAAAGGGAGATGACCACAACGAGAAATGACGCGATGGGCGTCAAGCGACCCTGCCAGGCCACGAGATACCTCGACATCTGATAGATCCACACCAGATTTCCGATAAATGGCTTCATAACATCCCCAAACCTGATGGGGCTTACAATTACAACGCTCATGTTCGCAGCGACTAATGACCTAATCTAAATGCATTACAGGTAATAGAAAGCACTAATAATCATCCAAAAATCCGTTGCCCAAACACACACGACTTCAGGAGGGTGCGGGTGATCCTGTCCGAGAGGCGTCTGATTGGGCTGGCGTAGGGGCGGAGGGTGTCCCGTCTTCCGCTTCTCCAAATATATCCAACAATCCAGCAAGGCGCGCTTTGTTCGGTGCCCTTTTTGTCACGTAGTCTCGGAGTGACGTCTTCAGACTCGGCTGCTTATCAACAAGCTCCCGCAGCTGGTCCTTCGGCAACTGCAATAGAGCGTTGAAACTTGACGGTGCAGTCACTTTCGCACAACGGATGAATCCTTCCCACAACGGTGGATTCGTCCAGATCTTCTTCGTGATAAGACGTGAAAGTAGGGTCGTCGACACGAATCCGACTAAAGTCTTATACGTTGTCACTGCTTGAATTACCTGTACAAAATAATGATCAACTGTCTCGACTCCACAGAATCTCTTGACTTACTGTTCGCAGGAACAATGTAGGTAATACAGCCTCGTCCACAAGCTGTTGCATGACAGCACCGAGTACCTCAGAGCGGAAGATATCCGTCATAGAGAAGCAGATACTTATCGCTAAGGGAATAGGGCGCGTTAGTCACCCTCAATAATGTATACAAGGGCTAGACACACCTTCCATTGCACTCTTCAACCCAATCTCCTTCTCACACTGGTGCAACAACACCATCAACCGATCAGGTGGGAGCAATTCGCTATGCCGTACTCGTGGCAGATTCGAGCTGACGCTTCCAAACGTCGACGGAGGAACGGCGACAATAGAGCTAAACACATTCCGGATGACATTTTTATTCTCGGGTTGTCCATTCAGGATCGATTTGACAATTCGGGGCAAATGTCGGATAATGTCCGCCTGTTTGTGATTGGATTTGAAATTAGACGATCAGTTCCGTTGCAGCCAACGCAACCAAAAATAACATACCCTGTCCATCTCGGCGATGATTGGGATGAGGAAACGAGCATCGAGATCCCGTTCGTTGATCAGCGCTTTGACTAAAGCGACAAGTGTGGCGTTCGCTCGGCCATGCTCGGTGAAGATCGTGAGGACACGCAGAGCAAGTGACTCAGCACCAGAAGGGAGCTGACGCATGAGCGTCAGCAACTTGCCGTTGTTCGGTCCAAGTGACTTGATCAACGCAGTGATGAGATCTTGAATGGCCTCCTGCACCGTAATATCCATTTGGCCATAGGCATGGAATAACCTGTGTCCAGTCAGATGAAAAAAGAAAAGTGAGGGGTGAAAAATGACAGGAACTTACTCCTCCAGGAATTCGGGAACCTTGACCGACAGCGCAAACAGGAGCTCGACGTGTTGCAGGACTTGGGCCTTCTGGGCGGGGAGCTCTATGCGCTCCGGTAAATATGGTGTTTGGACTAGATCCTCGTCAGGCGATTGTCCATCTTCCATTGCCTCTTCTTTGACACCCTCCATATCATGATCATCATTAGCCAGCGCGACAGATGGTTCCTCTTCCATGTTGTCTTTCTCGACAACTCGGTCCTGCCCTTCTGCGTGGATGCCATTCTCTTTTGGAAGCCCGATATCTTCCATAATAACATCCGGTGTTTCTTCCTGCTCCTTTCGGGGCTTAGCGTGTCCATTGGCGCGTTTGTGCTGAAGCTTGCGTAACATTTGCAAAGCAAATTCGCGAATCATTGAGTCCATGGGCTGTATATGCGGTACCCATGCTTTCACGACGTTGATGGCAGCGGCCCTTGTCTTTTTATCTGAGCGTGGTCGAGATTTGGTTTACATCAAGTATGACATCAAGAAGAGGCTTACCTGGATGCGTTGTGAGCTCGAGAAGAATATTCAGTGCTTCAGACCTCAACGATGGCCGTTGTAATACTAGGCCTCGAAGGGTGATGAAGCCGATGGTTACTTTATCACTGTGAGCAAATTTAACAGAGTTCAGAAACATTTGGTTAAATCACGTATTACCTTGACTCGTCAACACACAAGTCCCGCAATAAACCCAGAACGTCAGGAGGAATGGCAGGAAGATCCAGAAGGAATCTCGAGAAGGTCCTGTCCCTTCCGTCCAGGAGCGTTTGATAAGATGCTACAATCTGGTTTAACCAGGTATCATAATTCGGCCGCTAAGTGCAGAGTCAGTGCCACCGAAAGCGGGTATAGGGAGAAGTTGCATTTGACCCACCCAATTATTATCCTGCTCAGAATGTATTTGATCGTTATACCATTCTTCGTTCATCCAAGTGGTAGCGAGTCGCACTCTGTGGCCTTTGGGTGAAAAACCGGCCATATCAGACATGACAGTTGCATACCTTGAAGGAAAATCGGCCATAATATAGTCACACAACTTCTGCCGAAGCTGATCCTGACGCGCATAGAAATCGTGAACAACCTGCTCCTTGCCATCCTCTTCTGCGTCCTCTTCTACTGGTGGTTGTGCGACACGCGTGATCATCCGCACTAATAACAGCATCCATACCTCACTCGCCGAAGCCCCGATAACCTGCGATGAATCTACGGGAAGTTCATCCGCTCCGGTCCATATACGCGCAACGGAACTGGCAATTAGATCCATGCGGTCGTTTTCTGACAGGTCTTGGGGTGGGGGGAGTTTGAATTCGATGGCTTGTAGACCATCAAATTCAAATTCGGCAGCAGGTTGTTCTTCTTCAATGGCGGACTCATTGCCTGAGAGCTATAACAAATGGGTCAGTTGGGGATCATGTCCTACAAGATCCAATAGCACAAACTTGAGCATTCAAAGTCTCCGGTTCGAATTCAAGCTCTTCCTGGTCAATATCCATTTGAAGAGGATCGACAGGTTCTTCCACTTTGACGGTAGGGGGAGTAGATCGTGAAGGTGGCGTCGATCCTCGTTCCACAGCATGCTGAGCGACGAGTTTTCGAGGACCTGTGGGGATGTTCGAAGGGAGAGTGGAGGATGAAGCAACAACTGTTGATATCGGGGCAGGAGGTATTGATCCAAGTCCACGTTGTTGTCGATGTTGCTGAACAAGGGCCTCCAGTACAGGTTCAGTGAAGGCTTCGAGGTTGGCAATAATGAGGTCAGTGATCAAGGAGGGAGGAAGGGATGTGAAATCGAAAGCGGCGAGTGTGGAAGCAAGATTAGATGTGTTTGGAGCTTCGGGCTCGAGTTTCGGGCGTTTGGGTTCCGTGGGCTGCTCTGCTGGTGTCGATGCGGATCGCTTTCGCCCATCAAGACCGGCTTGAAGTGCAAGTTTTCGTCGCTTCTCTTCCCGCGCGGCCTCGTCCATGCGTTGGGCTTGCGCATTCAAAGCCTCATTGATTTGTACGCTAAGGGGACTATTGCTCGGCACGCAGTTGCTAAAAGGATAGTCAGATATTGGGTTCTAAGGCGTGAGCTGGTATCGGACGTACCGGTTGATATGAACAAGTAGAATCCTAAGTGCCTTCTCCACACTCTTGATATTCGACGCAGACAGGTTCTCCAATGCCGCTGGCGTCCATGATCTGAGCGCAGGTATCAAAGTTTGCAGGACGCCTGGTCGCTGCTTTGCGAGAGTGCCCCAACTGTTGAGCATAGCGGAAAGTAGGTCTACATCCCTATCCGAGACCGTCAACTCCAACGAGGAAAGGTACAATGTGTTCTTACTCACTGGCTTGAATACAATGTCACAATCAACCCTTCCAACAGCTTCTGTCCCTCGGCCTCAAGTTTCGCAGCAGGTATGAACGGATGGTCAACTGGACAGAACGAGATGTTTGGGTCGTTCGGTTTCTGAAGCTGTAAATTGCACAGATAATTCAGGGATACAGGTCTCTATTGCTAGAGATGGTTTATAGATAACTACCCTAGGATCCTGGACACCACGCGTTTGGACGAGGATCACGCGTTGCACGAACTTCATAGCCGACAGTTTCACCCCAACATTCGCCATTGGCGACCGCACCATTTCGATTATCCGGTTCTTGCAGGACGTTAGGGTATGCCATGGGGCGGGGTTACTCCGATTGATACACCTGTGATGGTCGTGTGAGCTCAGAGATGGCAGTCAAGACGCGCTTCGACTCACAAATGACGAAAGAGCAGGGGATATACAGTGGTCAAGCACTGAATGCTGACTTTAACGAAATGATTATCAGGATCATTGAGCAGCTGCGCGAGTGGATCGAGAAGTTGCAAAGCCACTGTCAAATGGGACGGAATTGATACTTGGGTCAAGAATAGAGGAGACTGAATGACGACGAACTCTGAGTACGTTGATCAATAGACAGCGTCGAGCGGCCGAGCGCAAAATGTAGCAAGTCAAGAACCCATCTTTTCAGCAATGAGTCCTCTGCATTCACGACCTTGCTGATGAGTGTATGTACGAGAATCGGAATGGGGGCAGGATGGAGTTCAAGAGTTTCACGGAGAGAGGCAAGGAGGTCAGCTTGTTCTTTTGTATTCTCTGGGGCTGTCAGGGCAGCCTGTAGCAGCTGGAGAGGATCGACCGGGGTTGTAGCCATTGTGGTCGACAGCCTCTGCGACGTTCCTCAGGACTCGAGAGGACGCTCAAGGACACTCGTGTGGTAAACTTTGGTAACCCTAGTTCGGGGTTCTCTCACGTGTTCTCGATTTATCCAAGTTTGATCTTGTATACAGTCATTGGACGGTCAGTGGGAAATGGACACTCAGTGGGAAATTTCGCATTCCCGCTCGAGATTTTCACCTTTTCCCTTCGGACTTTTTGTAATTATATGCCCTAGTGTCTCAGTTACAAAATGAAAGTGTTTTGGTTATTATCGGTGATCTGACCATGGCGCGATGATTGAGGGAATCATAGGCAGTCCCTTGAAAAACAAGGTATCTCAACTTAGGCATCAATTGAGTACACAGTAGTGCTACAGCATGAATCCCCATATTATATAAGCTAAATGGTATTCATTCTGAGGCCATCTGCAGTCGCAAAGTGTCTGAAACCCGAAGTTAGCACGGAGGGCATTCTGGAGGCTTGAATCAGACCTGTCACATCACACATTTCCAAATTGGAATGTATCTGATTTATTCAATGACATCTTGCTTTTTAAAGCTGTTGACCAAAGAAAAGCAAAAGGGCCTCGAGAAACTCATTTCGCAGCCAAAAATACCAGAGGACGATGTAGACATCAATGGAGATGAAGAGGATTGATCACCCGTGAGGTAGCTTTGATAGCATTCCCACCCGTGTGATGTGACCATCCCACTGACTGTCTTTGGGCTTGATAACCAGAATTTCGACTGATTGCCAGATTACACCAGTCTCTTGCTCACAATACCCCTTCAAACTAGCTACACATATACCCGTAGAGTGTGTACAACATAATACCAGCTTATTTTTGTCCCATAATAGCCTTGGACTTTTTCCGAAGGCGCACATCATTTAGTTGTCCCACTGACCGTCCAATGACTGTATGCATTCATTGCTCAATCACGTACGAAAACATTCATTTTCTTTCGCCAACAATCCAAAAGTTAGCAGTTAATACAAAAAAAAAAGAAAAAGATTTCATCTGTGCATTTCCATGCAGTAGGGGTATAATGAGTACCGCGAATAAAGTCGTCCGTGTGATACTATATATAATGAGAACGTGAATCGGCGGGGGTGGGTAGAGTACAGATATGAAAGAAAGTAATTGAAGTTCAGGCAAAAAGAAGACCAAAACGAGCGAGGTATCTGGGTCCACCAGTCAAGGTGGAGCATAGAGTAGGAAAAAGAAGAAACAGTCAAGGGAGCGTAGATACCAAGACGGATTTCTCATCATGTACGTTGTCGCACTGCAGACGGGTAGCCATTTGCAGAAGAAACATTCGGTGAAGACGATGATCCCTGGGTATGATCAAAACTTGGGCGAGGGGTGTCGGAGAACGAGGGTGGCCGAGACGGCGGCGCATTGGGGTCACGCAGTCGAGGTGGTGGCTGCCATTCGTCCATTGGCGGTGTCCGCTGTAAGTTCTGCATCATGCCCTGCGGCAAAGATGGTGAACTAGGGGATATATGCGCGTCGTGTGTTTGGGGCATACCAGTCTGCATTGGGTGTGGATGCTGGGAGGGTGGTTGCTGTCTGATGTCCCGGGGACCCGGACCAAAAGCGGTATTAGGCGGTGGACGCTCTGAAGTCGGTGAAGCTACCATAGGGGTGTGTCGAGGGGTCCCATTGGCCACACCATTGTACTGTCCATTGGAAGGTAGAACCCGACCGTTCATGCCCTTGACTTTCATATAGGTTTCACATTTCTTGAGGAATTCTTTTCCTGGAAGTTCCATGGAATTCGTGAAGTACTCCTGATCTTGCAAAACTGGAACAAGTTCTTCTGGAACGAGGAAGAACTCGTCTTGGTTTTCCAATAGGTTAGTGACAACCTTGAGTGCCCCAAAAGTCTCGTCGCGCATCGGGTCACGACCACGTGCCCTCATAATGCTCGGAGAAATCACAGTTGCAAGGTTGGGAAGATCCATCAAGTTACCAGTCTCGGAGTCCATGTGCGCAAACGACGCGACCCACTTGAGGAATACGAACAAGACCTCCATGGTATCACGATGAGGCTTCGGCATGATGAGCGATATAAGGTGGAGATAACGCTTGCGCTCTTCATCGGATGGCAGATCTACAGCAAAACCAGCTCAGTTACGGCAGAAACCAAGAATGCGATAACAGTTACTTTGTGAAGCCACGAACAAGCGATGAAGCTTGAATGTCATCAAGGGTTCCGGAAGTCCTCCCAGGAATTTCTTCAGGAGGGCAGCCAACTGTACCGGATTGTCCTGAGTGAAATCCACTGAAGATGGATCACGATCGATTGCTTCCATCGTTGCATTCAGACGTCTGATGTTACCGTTTTTACGGAAGATACCCTCCACCGACATATCTAGGGTGCAAATCGAGTCAGACACGTGTTGAATGTCATATTACCCCAGAATCCTCACCCATGGTCCTCATTGCAGAAATGACATCGTCAATGAAACTTGGCACTCGCAAAGGAGCTTCACTTGCACCAAGGAGCGAATCCACACCTTCCCTTTCGACCAAAACCTCAAGCCGTTCACCGAACACCCCTATCAAAGGTTGAGAGCCGATCCGTATGGGAGCGTGACATGTCATTACCTTTCTTTTTGATGTTCTTTTTATCTCCCTTGAACAGCTTTTGCCAGAAATTGCTCTTTTTCGGCTCGACCATCTCCAACAACTCATCCAAATCAAAGTGATCCTTCAACGGCGATCGCATTAAGGCGAGGACGGCGAAATGCTTGACAATTGCTAACTCGAGTGCGCTCAGCTCGGCGATATATGGAAGGGATGTCTCTCGTGGCAGAGAGCGGCGTTGCTCGCGTGCCTGCGCCGCCTCCACAATAGAATGGATATCACCCAACGAAAAGGTCTTGCCATCGTTTGCTGGAGTTACCTGGTTGTCATCTCCTCCAGTTGGTGAGTTTGGTGTACTGTCTTCCAAGATCATGACTTCGGTGTTGTTACGAGCGAATGAGGGTCGTAGGACCTGGCCAGAATGAGTGTCAAGAGGGAGTTTAGCAAGGTTAGGTTTAGCATATTGCGCAGGGGGTGACTGGGCAGGAGAAGGGGTATGCGATGAAGGAGGTTGGTTATATGGGAGCAGGGATTCTTGTTGTTGCGGTAGGTGTTGCTGCTGTTGTGTAAGGTGTGGCTGAATATGGTAAGGATTTGAAGGCGGTGGAACACTTTGACCGCCATTGACATATTGTTGTTGCTGACCGGGGTGATCCTGTGGTCTTTGTCCGTGTTGTCCAGCATCGGAAGGGTGAGCAATCTTGCCAGCGGGACTTTCGATGATAGTTGATCGCTTGGGCAGACGAGCTGTCGCAGATAATTTACGCTCAACGTTGGTCACGCGACGATATTCGGAATTGCGATAAGCGTCGGAAGCATTTGTAGGAGAAACAAGCTCCCCATGTGAAGCGACAACTACAAGGAAAGTGGTAAGCACTCCGTTGAGATATGCACAAGAAGTATTCACCTGGTGATAGCGGAACAACACCCTGCCTTTTCAGCAAGAGATACAATCGCCTCAGCGCAACATTGAGCAAAAATGCATATTGCTCGAGGCGTTGTACAGGTTGGAACCCGCCTTTGCAGTTGGGTGGCGCATGCTCCGTGCAATAAATCACTGTAGGTACCTCGCCAAAGGAAGGCGTGTCTACTCTTGAGTCGGGATCATATACGAAAATTCCAACATTGGCTGGTGGTCTCCGTGCAGTAGAAGGCTTCGCTGGTTGATTGGCAGTCTCCTTCGGATCCCTCTCGTCCCCACTTTTTGACGACTGCTCCTTCGGAATGGGTACTAGTGCCACCTTGCCGCAGACTGTGCATTGTATGCAATTGGAATGCCACCGTTGGTACGTGCCCAACCTCACGCAGTCCTCTTCCACTGTTTGATTGCATTTAACACACAAGTCTGAAGGTGGGTTTTGGGAAGATACACGATTGTCCCGTATAGCGGACGGTGAGAATGGCGATTCTCCAGCATTTTCTGGCGCTAAACTTCGGAAGCCGTAGGTAACCCCTTGTGTCCCATGGTTGGTTTGGGAGTTGGACGGTGTCTCCCCATGATAACCCTTGATCATCCTCCGAGCAGCTGGATTACCTCCTTGAACTGCAAGCAAGTGAAGTTTGTCCAAAAACGACGTCATTGCCTCTCGTACACTCTGCTCCCGCTCCAATTTCAGTGCTCCCGTCAGCGCAATCCTGATTAAGATTTTCAAATAGTGTGCAAGGCCCGTCACCAACGCTAATAGTTCTTGCGTCATGCCCATCCGTCGAGCGCCAGTTTCTTGGGTGTGTGACAATAATGTGAAAAGTTCAACGGTCTTCCTGCACAGCATGCGAGCCTCACGAACGTGAGACATCCCTACTTACAGGCTGAGGGCTTTTTCTTGGATTTAAGAAGAAAACACGAACCTTTCATCCCAAGCCGGGCAAAGTGGAACTCTAAGTCATCAATCGTCGCAAACAGCACTTCGACGTGGAGAATGAACTTCTCTGCCATGCGAATTGCATCCAAGTACTGTCCGTTGCTAACTTGTCGCAACATGTCCGAAATGCACGCCGCACTAGATTCTTCGAACGCCGATAGAACCCTACAAGTGATGATTTAGGAAATACTATCTCATATCACGAAGAAAAGTACGCACGTCCAGATGCGATAAACTTGCTGTTCCATGCGGACTTGTTTCTCCTTCAGAGACGCTGGATTCTCTCTTCGCTCTTCTTCGAGATAAGCAGGCTCGTGTGACTCTCCCTCAGCTGAAGGTGTGCTCGTTGGCCGCCTCGATACGACTTTGACATTCCAGAACTGCGAACCGAAAAGGCGATGAGAACGTTGTTTAATGTCCGGCTTGCCAAAATCATGCCAAAATCACTCACCTTATTAATCATGTAACATTCCGGGTGCCAACATTCATCTCGCATATTACGGTTAATTTCCACAAACTGCTTCAGGATGGCGCTGTTACACCCAGCACACTTTGTCGCAAACCTGGTCGAGTAATGAAAGTGGCAGTAGACATCCCCCTCATGTTCATAGTAAGAGTCCTGCGGACCGAACAACGTAGGACAAACAGAACATGTGAAATGTTCGACGTGGAATTTCTTGTCTGAGATTGTGTTAATCAGATGAATGTAAAGGAAATCAAAGTTGCGCTCGACAACTCACTGCAAGCAGTAATGTAACTCCCCCTCAGGGCCGAACCACATTTGGCGCATATGAGATTCAACCTCCGGAAATAATCCCGTTCACACAGCGGAAGCTGCTTTCCCTCGGAGCCCTCAATTGGGAAGAATTTTTGGGCCACCACTTCACCGCAGTCCTGTCATCATAAAATGAGCCCGACATTAACGCCATAACAAACACAGCCAACACACCATGCACTTGAAACAGTTCAAATGAAAAACAGTGCCCAGGGCACGAACAAACTGGCCTTGCATGACCTTTCCACAAGCCGAACATGTTCTACGAAAAATCACAGGTTAGGACGAATTCAACCAAGATGCCGCATAACCATGGGTTTCCGTAATTGAAATGATCGGGACTCACGTCGAGGCCAGGCTACTTGATGTCGAGGAAGCGACGCTTGTTTGCTTGACGGCGTTGGATTGAGATGAGGATACAGAATAGGCAGATGCATGAGAGTTAACACTCAGATGCTGATCTGAATCATCAGAATGTCCGGAAGATGAACGCGGTTTAAGGTTCTGCGTGCCTCCAGGTGTAGACGGCCTGCTGCTCCCAGCTGAGGAAAGGAAGGCCGGGGATGGTCTCGGAGAAGTTGCGAGATAGCTGGTGCTCTGAGGAGACGAAGACATGCTGTGATTAAGGTCTTCGCTACGACTCTGAGGGAACCAGGCGTTAGAGGAGAGATTACGATCGGGATCCGGTGTGCCAAATGTTGCTGATCTTGTGGGAACACCTGGACGCTCTGGAGGGCGAGCAGTACTTGGTGGAGTTGGGTTATAAGCATTTCTCTGTTGTTGTAGTGGTTGACCTTGGTTTTGGTGACTTCGAGTCGCTTCACTGTCGGCAGATACTGCAGGGGTATTCGTAGGTGACATTGCGTTGTTCCATGGCGACGGAGCCCGTCCGAGATCGTGCTCTTTGCTCATGGCTCAGAACCAACGAAGGTTTGCTTGCCGTGTAGGGTGTGGGCAAAGCAATAGGTATGTGAGCGTTGAGAGCAGGTATGACAACGAGATGTGCCAGAGGATAGAATGACAGCTTGGGATGATTGCCCAACTCTTCACCCGCGTCACGGGTGTGACGCCTTTACCCGTCACGACATAACGCCCTCGACAACCCGAAACCCAGACATTTGTTCACCAACCGCTTGAACAATGTTCGTTGCATTGTATTTATCCCCATACATGTCTGTCTTGTCCGCGTAACACAGTCCCGATTTGCATAAGGGCAGTCCTGATTTATGGACTCTCAAATCCTCAATTGCCCGACGTGGAGCAGCAGGCGTCCCAGTATGTTCATGCTGCCTGTCCACAGGCCGGCACCTCACAAGACCATTAGCGCCGCACGTACATAACTCACGCTAATCTCCACTCTCTAGTCAAATTTCGGACATGGCCACATCATCAGATGCATCACGAGGTCCAATTATCACCCTGTTCCTGTGCGGCTAACACTGGTTCACTAGAGAACGTAAATAGCATTCTGAATTTCTACCAAGAACCCCGACCGATTCCAAGAGATATCAGGCATATATCACTCACTGATGTCCGATGGTTTAAGCGGTGTTCGGGGCTATGTCCTGCAACAATCCACGATCAGTTAGAGTCTCGTGGATTAGTTTGGCTGTTCACACACCGAATCAACCCCAACCCCAGATCCACCACCAAGGGACGGTGAGGCTGATCCATGACATGGGTCCTTAATGGGTCCAACGGAGTCGTATACAGGGGTTTCGCGTTTAATATCGAGGTCTTTTTCCCATGCGACCGAACAAGTAATGTCGATCTGTGCGGATGCCGAGCACCACGCGATAAACTGAAAGGAAATTTATAACACGTTATGCATAGCGCCGAAGCCTACCTTCAAGCACAGCCTGTAGCATAGATGCTGCTTAAGGACCGCAGAGCCCCGGTGAAACGTTAGTTAGTTATGTACCTTGTCATGCCCTCCTTGTAGAACCGAAGCTGCAAAACAAGCAACTTTCGACCAGGCACTATGATCGCTAACCAATCACTGCTACGGCGGCTATCACAGGAGGCAGGGAACACAGCCGCAAATCAAGGACGACAGTGTCCCATCCTGAGACACAACATTTGCGTCAGAGTGGCCAGGTTTATCGAGGCGTTGATGCTCGCCTTTATGGATTAACGAAAACTTAGTCTACAAGAATTCACCCATGTAGATAGTGTCCTCCCGACCCAATATCCGCCAGCACCCGCAATTAGCTAGTTTTCCAGAAAGTATCGTCATTTACAAATTTCACATTTTACAACCTGTGAAGTATACTTGCAACTTGGCCTTAGGAGCTTGCGTGGTGGTATGGAGATTATACAGGTCCTCAGCGGCCTTGGCAATCTCCTTGACGAATTCCTTATTAGGCATTTCCTTCCTCGAGGTGATGGTATATTGCAGATAGTCTACGAGTGTAGTCAGGATATAAATGAAATGAAGAAGTAAGAGAAGGAACCAACCGTCAAAACCGGTCATATACGCAATTCCGAAGCCGTCAGGGACAACCTTGAGAAGGATAAGTGCCGAATGGATAGGGGAGTACAGAGCATACCTCTCCCCAACCATAAACGGGGAAGTGCTTCGAGAAAATAGCTGAAGTGCTCAAACACCAGTAACTCGACCTCTGGAAGACGGGGTCGTTGAATAGGGCGGGAACCTCTTCACCTGGTTGCAGGAGCTTCTTCAAACCTGCAGACCCGATTCTGTCAGTATACCTGTGCTTCCAATCCAAAATTTATGATCAAACGTCTCACCGAACATATGACGATCAACACCCTGTCCATTCCCAGCAGCCTTTGCGAGTGCGACATGCTTCTTTGTTGCAGCATCAAACAGCCGCTTTCTCTCTTCATTGGTCACGCTCACATCATCCATGCTCTTGACCCAAGCATCCGCTTCACTCGTCACGACTCTGATTGCCTCCGTCCTTCCCTTGTAAAACTTCCTTGTAGTTGCAGCCTCATAGGTGCCTCCATATCTCTTCTTCTCACCCAACAACCTCCTAAAGGCCAGCTGCACAATCATTTGTGCCCACGAATCTGGAGAAACACCGAACTTCTTGATGGCTGCTTTGCCATACTTGGTCCTGTGAAAGTTTAAGGCCTGGCTCTCGATAAGTTCACGGGCGGCAGCATCGGCTATCACGATGGCTTCGGTCGTAGCAGGTGACACATCGAAGTCCAACGGTTCAGGGACAGGAGTTTCAGAGGAGGCCAGCGGGCCATGGTCGAACTTCGGATCATATACAAGGTCCAGAACGTCATCACACAACCGAACAGTGGGTGTTCCATCCATCACTGAGTGCTCGCCGACAAGTCCTGCCTGGGCATTATCGAAGATGACGAAATTGACCGGCTTGTCAGACCAACGGTTACGAAGTCCCCGTGGGGCACCGTCGACAACGTCGCCGTGCCATAGCGCGCGAGAGTGGTGAATGAAATCGGAAGGTTTGGATTCGTCCAGAGAGATGATGAACGCAGCAGATTGGATCTCGTGAAGAATTTTGGAGTTCTTGGGCGTCGATGCAAGCTCGTTATAATCCTGCGCAGAGGGGCAGTTATATCTCTAGGTGATAGTGCCCACACCCGAGCCCATACCTTGGCCCAAATATCGCGGTTCGAAGCGGTCAAAATGCCAACACCGGAGTATTCTTCAGTCGTATTGTCATAAATGTACCGAATCTGCCTTTACGGGTGTCAGCGAGGACGCTCCCAGAACATGGACCCAGTCTCACTTTTCAAACTCATTGGTTCCAAGGATCCTTCCGTTGTGCGTAGCATTAACCTTCCAAAGCCTGTTTTTCCTCATAACGATGATGTGCCCAGTGTTGCCAGTTTCGCCCTCCTTCGCGTATGAAACGCTCCAGTCCAACCCTTCAGGTCCTGGCACGCGGCAACAGTCAAACATCCATCTATTTGCCAAGAGAGGTCAGATATAATACTGGCGATTAACACCCACGGCATCTTACCTGTAGGTATCCATACAAAGAGGTCCCTCCTTGGTGGCTTCGGGTGTAATCAACCCTTGTTTGAGTTGTTGGCGGAAAATCATGGCACCTCGAGCAATAGTAGCCGCCCGACCAGCAGAACTCTGGGGAAGGTGGGCAGGTTGCGAATCAAAGCCATCTACGCGCCGCGTCAATGGTAAGCCAAAGAGTAGCATGCGATGGTTACGCACAGTAGTAGGATACGTTGATGATGACCTGGTGGAGGGATACTCAGTTGGTCCGGGATCAACAGTACGGGCGTAGAGCATACCGAATCCCTATAACCAAGATAGCCCGTGTCATCCCACCATTGCTCTAACCAATGCCGGGTCTTCTCGTTGTGTTTGAGCAATCTCTCCTGCAGCTCATCGCCCTTCCCGGCGCCAAATTCGTCAATCTTCTCGGAAACCTCCCGAAATTCCGCGCCGGACCAAGCAATAGGCTTCAAACTCTCCTTCAACCGTCCGAGGGTATCAGATAAATTTGGCACTGGCAGCTTTGGAAGTTTCGATTGCGCGGCGAACGTGATATTAGAAGGCAAGTCAGGGGCTGCGGCTTTCCAGTTTGCAGGTCGTTGGGTGAGCCTAATGGTAGAAGTCGCCATCGATCGCCAGAGACACGAAGTTGGCCGAGCAAAAGGAAGACAACGCCGCGAATGGCGCATCAACATCATTTTCAGAGCACGACTGGCGAAGTATTCATAAGGCTATAAACATTCGCCACAAAAGCCGGGTCTCTTTCAGCTGATTCCAGGTCTGATGCAGGATGCATGAGCACATGTCGGCCGGAAGCGATGATGTTAGTCACGTGAGGACTCGAGTTATTATTAAGTTACTTTGCTGACATACAGTGGGAGGTGTTTGCTTAACGAGGCCAAGTCGCCCTCATCTCCACGCCTACTTTGTCCAATGGCAGCAGAGGATGCTACCAAAAGCGACTCGAAGAAACCATCTCTTCCACCAGGAATGGTCATAGGTCCAGATGGTAAACCCTGCAAAATCTGCACGGCGTTCCGCAATTGGAAACCTCGGAATTCGAGCAACATTGAATCCGACGAACACAACAAGAGTCGAACAAGTGCTCCCAGAGGGCAGCCGTCAGTAACAGGGATGATGGCAGCTCTCGCCGGCGGGACTGCCGCGACGACCGCCACGAACGCAGGAACTCCTGCAAAATCCCAACCTATCGCTCCTATTCGACCGGATGAACCTCCCCCAGGTTGTCCACCAGACGTCGAGCAACTTGGGCGCGCGACTTGGATGTTTTTGCATACGACTGCCGCCTATTATCCGGATAAACCGACGCCCAAACAGCGTGCGAATATGCTCGCACTTCTTCACTCTTTGCCGGTGTTATACCCATGCACATGGTGTGCCCAAGACTTCGGGGAGGATATGACGAAACACCCACCGGATGTCAGCAGCAGGACGGCGCTAAGCAGGTGGCTGTGCGAGAGGCACAATGAGGTGAACGAGAAGCTTGGGAAGGAGGCATTTGACTGCAACAAGGCAGATGAGAGGTGGAAGGATGGACCTCCAGACGGCAGTTGCGACTAGATTAGAGTTATTCAGTGTGCATTTTTCTGTAGATTCTGAGGAGGAAGTACTGATTGGCTTTGGCCTTAGAAGTTTGACCAAATATGGTTTCCACGCGGATCATCGAGTTTTTGGCGGGCAAGTCGTCCCGGCACGCCAAGCCAAACCTCATAGGCCTCACAAATCACCGCTCGCCAGGTACATACGTACCTCTCTCCCCCTTAGGGACCTCGTCCCAACACCCCTTGGCCTCAATCTTGACTCTCAGCTTCCATCTTGGCTCCATACTATGTTCAGTCGTCCTCTCTACCGGCTCTTCTTCCTCGTCGCCGCCGCCTTCGTGGCGATCTGGGTCTTCTTCTATCCTCTTTATGCTCCACTTCCATCTATACCGTTCCATGGGCTTTATCAGTCCGAGTCTGACAAACAGCCCCCAAAATATCCACCCCCTCGCCCATACCCACCGCCGCCCAGGCCTCACATTGACAACAATCAATGGGAAACACGAGCACAGAAAGTTAGAGACGCCTTCGTATACGCCTGGAATGGATACCAGAAGCATGCCGCAGGCTGGGACGAACTGACACCTGTTGATGGAGGGAAGGTCAACAAGTAAAGTACATCAATCTGTCCTTTTACAGCGTTGTAATTTCCGTTTACAGTTTCAACGGATGGGGTGTTACTCTTTATGATGCTCTTGATACCATGTGGCTGATGGGACTATATGATGAGTTTCGTGAGTCTCTTGGCTTCGTTGCCAAAACAAATTTTACCTTAAAAGAGGTGGGAGACTCTGAGGGATAGAGTATTTGTGCTGATTCCTTATTGGATGCTAGGAAAATTATGCTCCATTTTTTGAAACTACCATTCGTTACCTTGGAGGTCTTCTCTCTGCATATGCATTATCTGGGGAACCGGTTCTTCTTTCCCGCGCCGACGATCTAGGGCGGATGCTGCTTCCCGCATTCAATACCCCCTCTGGATTTCCGAGATATGCCGTTAATACCGTAACGTGAGCCTACACGCCTTTGGATCCGTCACCGAACAACTGACTGGTATACCATAGTGGTAAGACCAAAGACGGGTGGAGCATGAGTGTATTATGGGCGGAAGCTTTGAGCAATCAACTTGAATAGTGCGCTTATAATCATTCAGGTTATTATGCTTCATTTATATCCGACGTAGCAAATATCTCGCGCACCTAACCGGCAGGACCGAATATTTCACCAAGGTAGGTTTCCTCGTGACTTGTATCGTGCCCAATACTGAACCTTACCCGCCAGACGGAAAACATTATGAAATTGATGTATAAAGCGAACATTACTACTGGTTTATACCCAACATTGTGGAGTATGGAAACAGGCGGTCCGAACAGTGGTACTTGTCCTTCACGACGTGCTTAGTTAGAAACCCCACATTCATTCATTCATCCAAAACAGCACATTACTCAGTGGGCGCATTCGCTGATAGCGCACACGAGTACCTTCTCAAGCAATACCTCTTAACTGCAAGATCCGAGTCACATATTCTCGATTTGTGTACGCATATAACCTCCTTCTCACCGTTTAACTCTACATTGATTTTCCAACGTAGACCTAAGCTCCGTTAACGGAGTCATCAATAACCTTCTCTACATCACACCAAACCGCCACCTCCTCTATGTAACAGATAAATCCAACGGTATCCCAACGCACAAACTTGAGCACCTCTCATGCTTCTTCCCCGGTCTCCTTGCCCTTGGTGTCTACACCCTCTCAACTTCACCTACAACTGACTCGGCATCTTACACGGAAAAAGACAGACAACTCTACACCTGGGCTGCAGAGGGCCTGGCCGAAACCTGTTGGATCATGTATCACGACCAAAAATCTGGCCTAGGCCCAGACGAAGTACGTATGGTTGATTTTGGAAGTTGGTACAACTCCAATGGGAATGGTTTTCATAATGGTCCTGGGCATGGAACGAATTATGGGTTGGCAGCTGAGAAAGAGAAGGAAGGGCTGTGGGTTGCTCAGGTTGAGAAATGGGTGAAGGAGGGGAGAAAGGGTGGTGTGCCGCCTGGTGTTCCCGCGCCCGGACAGCACGTGGAGAGAGTTGCCGAGGATGATTGGAAGAAGAGGGAATATAGGGCGATGAGGGCAGAATATTTACTGAGACCAGAGGTTCGTTTTTCCCCCGCATCCACATGGGATGACAACTGATGTCTCGTAGACCGTCGAAACGTTCTTCTATATGTGGAAGCTGACTGGAGATATTAAATGGCGTGAACGCGGATGGCATGTTTCTTTAGCTTGGACATATCTACCAGAATCCCGATCGTTGTTCATGACAGGTCCGTTTTCGAGGCCATTGAAAAGCATGCCAAGACAGAGTATGGTTTTGCGAGCGTATCTGGCGTTGACTGGGAGAACCCACAGCACAAGAACGAGATGCCAAGGTTCGTTTCTGTTATTCACCTCCTCGACATCCGCTGAATCTCACGTTTGATACTACTAGCTTTTTTATGGCAGAGACGTAAGCCTATCTTGGTTTTTTATCTGGAACCGCTAGCTGATCTAACATGTAACGCTCGCAGGCTCAAATACCTGTACATCCTGTTTAAAGACGAGGAAGTCGTCTCGCTCAAAGACTGGGTTTTCAACACCGAAGCACATCCACTACCGATATTTGACTGGAGTCCTTGGGAGAAGAAAGAATACAACATCACTGTGTAACATTTCCAAGCATTACAAAACGGTATAAATGTATGTATAAACAATACATTCTTAAGAACGATCTGATAAAAGAAAGACCCAAGTACACGTATATCGGCTCTACGAAGTTTTCTCAACCCAACTCAATTTTTGACTGCTGGGCTCCCGGAATCCCGGCAAAAGCCCCTGGGCTCACTATGAGTATAGGATCGTACCGAAGTACAATGGAGATAACGCAGGTAGAAGGCGAAGACGTATTCGCGTATGTATCTACGAGTACGTATGTGGATATGATTGGTACATGTGACGATGTAAACTTACACCTTACTATAAATAATTGGGCGTTCTTGCCCATCACCAGGTCCAAGCGCTCAGAAATTCAA
Source organism: Podaxis sp. C-F-101400 (assembly GCA_018524895.1). Lineage (NCBI taxonomy): Eukaryota > Fungi > Basidiomycota > Agaricomycetes > Agaricales > Agaricaceae > Podaxis > Podaxis sp. C-F-101400. The sequence continues at coordinate 398,143 of JAEUWR010000623.1, read as the reverse complement.
GAAATCGGCCAGTTTTGTCTAAAGTTGTGTCTGCTTTGGAACCATAATCAATGCGCTACGACAACAAAAGCTTCCTCAATGAATACAATGTTATTCATTCCCGGTTTATAATTAGGTGTCTAAATGTATTCTGACAGCTGTCCTTCCGTCAAGTCAAGAGACGAGACATGGATATGCACTTAAACCTCAGTAAGCACCCGTGCAAGTGACCCTGTTGACAATTGTTATTTAATGATGCCATTTCGTGATGCCGAGATCTATTGTGCACGAAGACGTGTGGAGATGAAATCAGCATAGATCAAGCTTGGGATCGGTTTTCAAGTTTCAGATGAGGCTCTTGGCCTCCGTTCTTCTTATCCTCGGTCTCATAATTATATATCGTTCATATCTATTAAGGGGTCTTGAGACTGGTACGGCGTGCCTCGGCCTGAGAACGCGGAGCACATTAATTGTCGCCTTCGCTGGTAGGTTGACATGGAGTTCGATCCAACACAACGAAAATCATGGTCTTCGGACGCGATTTTTTGGGTAAACACCTAGCCTGTAGTATTGCTAATATCAATAGGCAAACACAGGGCTTAATCCAGACTGCGGATTGTTAAGCGTGGGCTATGCGGATAGGTGAATGAATACGGAAAAAGTTGGTGATCTTGATGGCGGATTGTGCTGGAGCACTCGTATGTGTTACCCTCAAGTACAGTAATCGGTAAACTCCTCAGGATTGCGAGCAATGAACGGTGAGATGATAGTGATCGACTGAAGTTGATCAAGAACAGAGGTCCATGATATCTGACCAACCATAAGGTAAGGGATGTGGGTTGAATTATACGACCTTCTCCACTCCCTGTGGAAACACATAACCACCTTGCCGGCGAACCTCATCAAACACCTCCATCTCTAGCAACATCTTCTCATGTGTCCAGGCCGCACTTTCCCTCTTTCCATCCCTCACGCATCTCGCGACTTCGTCAGCTTGGAAATGCCATCCTCCGCCGACATGCTCGAACATTCTGGTTTCCTCCCTCACCACTTTATCGGCCTCGTCATGGTACTGCACCGTGAATTTCTTCGGGCCAAAAATCGGTGGGGAAATGGTGATCGAACCGCGCTCATAGCGGATTGTACAACCAAAGGAAGGGGAGTTTACGTTAATACTAGTTGTGAGGACGGCCTGCGAGGAGGGGAAGGTGAGCGTAAATGAGGTGTTGGCGTCAACACCTGTGAGCGGTGTTTTAAGCATTGAAGCTGAAATCGAGGTCGGGCGGGAGGAAGCATTCGAAGGGTGTTCATAGAGTGCTATTATCGCCTATTACCTCGTAAAACTGAGTCGCTCTCGATCAGGGGACTGAGGATACTCACCCAGACATATGGGTATGGACCACTACGGGTGCGAGTTAATCAATAATGTTTTCTTTCACTTGCGAATGGCGACTCACATGTCAAGCAAGGCACCACCACCTAGTTTAGGGTCCAGGATCCTGTGTGTCAAGGGGATCTCTTACCCCAAGTGTTCAGTGGACGTCATCTCAGAATTGCACAGAATTGAGTACTCACTGTCAAGACCAAAGTTTCCAGACTGATCTGCATGTAAAACGACAGGATTTCCAAGTTTCCCTTCTTCTGCGATCTTTTTAATTTCTAAGACGATAGGTAGGAACCTAGTCCACATCGCCTCCATAATAAAGACATCATGTTCTTTGGCAGCTTGAAGCAGCGAGCGGAGTTCAGCAGCGTTGATGGTCACAGGTTTTTCGACAAGGACATGTTTGCCTGCCTTAATCGCCGCCAAGGCGTTCTCGTAGTGGTGGGTGTGAGGAGTAGCAATGTATACGGCATCAACATTCTTGCAAATTGGGTTTCAGTCAGTGCAATCATAATGATTTTGTGTTACTCACCGCGTCCGCGTAGACATCTTCATAGGATCCGTAGGCTTTGATACCCTTGTCCCCGCCGGCGTGGGCATCGACAAACTCCTGAGCTTTGGCAACGCTGCGAGACCCTACGGCAACAACTTTGTGAATAACATCGTTCACGCCTCGTCTGGATCGCTGGTCAATACCCGGAACAGATATAGAACGTTGGCACATACGTCTTCGGGTCCAAGAGAATATCCTACACGTTGCTGTCAGTGCGGTTCGCCAAGATGCTAATTCGAACGGCCGCTTACCTTGACAAAGACTGAGGCAATGCGCCCAGTTGATATGATACCCCAACGGAGAGTAAAAGGCCGAGCGTCCGTCATACTTCAATATTCAACAGTAGGCTACCAGCAAAGCAAGTCTGAGAGTAGGAGTGAGAATAGATTAATCACCATTTTCTCATCTAGCCGAGCATGCGGTGTTGCTTGGGAATTCGAATTTTGGGATCCACTGGCGGTGAAATCTCGTTGAGTCGTCGGGATCACCCGGCCAGGAACATACCACATTGGGTGATCTCCTGTTACCCCTATCTTGTGGTTCTTCTTTCACCGGGACGTGTTCCGTCCAGCGAATAATGCCCTCTTTACCGACACTAGAAGCCATTTGTGAGGGCACATCGAGCCCCGACTCACCCCTCGGGATAGCCCTCTCAATCCTCTTCGAACCTTCTCCCATTCTCCTAAATGCCCTCGAACCCCAATTATCTGCTTACATCAAGTCCCAACCCCCATCGACCGTCTCGTCTTATGCGGATTTGATTGACCTTGCCTTACGGGAAATCAGTAAATGGGATGTCCCATCACAGTCCGAGTTCATCTCCGGCCATCCGAGGATCGGTGAAAGCAAGAACCTATCAAATCTAAGCGCGAAGGAACAAGGTGCCACTGCCACTGTGAACCCCACTCCACCGGAGGTGCTTGCGCGGTTGAAACATTTGAATGCATGTTATGAGGCTCAGTACCCTGGGTTGCGATACATTACTTTTGTGAATGGGAGAAGTAGGGCGGCAATCGCAGAGGAGATGGAAGATGTACTTGGGATCAGTCATTCACTTTCGCCCGATGAGCCCTCGTTGGATACTTTTTGGTCCAAGGCCCTTGGCCAGAAGGATGAGAAATGGCTGTCGGAATTGAGGAGGGCCGTGGACGATGTTGGGAAAATTGCGAAGAGCAGATTGAGAACGTTAGGAGTCGAGTAGGGGTATGTATTTTAAGAATATGTTGATGCTTCAGGAAGGCCATCCTGACGACAGGTTGTAGGATTTGTACTTTAGATATGGAATTTCTGAACACAGAGGCACCGAGTAAGGCGAAGTTATGCTCACATTATACAGGCGCACTAAGACCTTGTTTTAGCGTTTTCTACATGGCTTGGTGCATCGAATTATGCGTGATACTCGAGCATTGTCCATTCAATCGAACATTGCACCTCCAGGGCTTGAAGCCCAAGTCATGCTTGTATAAACTACATATATATTAGCAGCAACGAAAACGAAAAATATCATCCATGGTCAACAGTCCAGTCAGATATACACGTAACCTAGTCCTTCCATTCATTCTCAATCCTCCATACCCATCCAGATCGAATTCCTCTGGGCTTGGAGTATATCATACAGGAACAGTTCGCCTGCGCATTTCTGCTCTTTCTCGTTCTGCCTTTTTCTGTGATATATACGGTCAGCACATGAACGGGAATGAATTCGTTGGTCCATACCTGAAGAGCCTTTCTTCTACGTTCCTCGTATTCCGGTGGTAGGTGAGCTCTCACCTCCTGGAGTATCTCCGCAATAAGCTTCTCTTCCTCATCCGATAACGGCGGGGGCGGCGGTTCCCGTTGTATCACTGGAGGTGGTCTTCCCTTAGTTGTAGACGGAGTAGGTGATGGCGCGGGTCGATTTGTCGTGGTTGTTGTTGGCCTTGGTGGCTTTGGGACTGGTATGGACACGGGAGGCATTGTCTGACTTCTTAACCCTTTTCGACGCTCGTACTCCGCCTTCAAGTTGCTCGCCCACGCGTCTCGGTCCGCCATACGTTTGGCTGATTCTTCCAGTAAAGTCTGAGGATCCAGTTTGCTTCCCCAAGCATCATAAGCCTGATGACGGTAGCGCCGAAAATAAAAATTAGGGCAGGTTATGTATAACGTGAGAAGTCGTACCTTCCGCCTATGAGGATCACTTAACGTTTCGAAAGCACTATGAATCTACCGGATGGATAGTTCAGAGCTCAGATGCGGGCCCAGAGGGGTGTGACACGGAGGGTGCTTACCAAATGGAACTGGGCCTCCGCAGCCTGGCGTTTAGCTGCGCTTGCATGAGGACTGAGTTTATCCGGGTGCGTTTCCAAAGCCTTCTTTCGGTACGCCTTGCGTACTGCAATAAAAGTTTTATGTAAAATTGCGAGCACGAGGCAACAATCTAACTCACCCTCGTCCGCAGACGCGGACTTGCTAATTCCTAGGATGTCATATAAGGATTGGTAGTGAGGCATTTGCCTGACTGTGATAAAAGACCACGAAGTAGCAGAAGCTCGAAGAGAAGCGACAAAAAGTGATGGACTAATTATACAGGCAACCAGCCTTCAACAGCATCGAAAGAGCGGGGAAAATCGAGTGTCAAGTTGAACTTGTGGGTGCCGCACATTTGATGAACCAGGACACTTCCTTCTTTGGAAATTTGGGTTGTTGGACCTTGTTAGGGTCGCGTGCTGGACACGTGCTGCGCGATCACAGTCATGTTATGATGTCTTCTTGGAACCGCAGAAGGCAATGTCCAGAACAACTTCGGCAAGAAAGAACATATTGTGGAGTTGTAGAAAATCTAAGGAAGACCTGGAACCCTGAATATGACTCCAGAAGTTTTATCGTGTAAAATAGCGTGGGAAATTGGAAGTGGAATTTGGCTTTTACCCTTCCTCGGTACGTGCCTGATGTTGTGAACCATCCCCCTGTGAAAACCCACTGGTGGTCCAGTGACAATACATATGTCTCGCTCCTGAAGAATACTCTTTCCTGGAAATCATCTCTGCGAGAGCCCGCTCTTCGGATTCGCACAGACGTCACCCCACAGCTTTGGCCGATCAGCTTGACTCACAACCACACCATGGACGCTGTCGAAAAAGCGAACGCTGCACGTCAGCAGCATTGGTGGGTTCATACGTCTGCCATGTCATATCGTTCTTTCTGATGCTTCTGTTGCCCGAAGGATCAAGGATAGAAAAGTCGGTGAAGGAACCTATGCCGTCGTGTATCAAGGTCCATCTACTTTCTCGATTTCCTTTCAGTTCCATCTAAGTATGATTATTGTCATCAGGAAGAGAGGCCCCAACTGGGCGTAAAGTAGCTATCAAGAAGATCAAGGTCGGACAGTTCAAAGATGGACTGGATATGTCCGCCATCCGGGAAGTCAAGTACCTACGAGAGCTCAAGCACCAGAACATCATTGAGGTGAGTCCATGCCTTCGCTATGACCGACATCACCATTCATTCTTGCCAGCTTCTAGATGTCTATTCCTCGAAGACCAATCTCAACTTAGTACTCGAATTCCTTGACTCCGACCTCGAAATTATCATCAAGGACCGTTCCCTCGTGTTCCTCCCTGCGGATATCAAAAGCTGGATGGCAATGACCTTCCGCGGGCTTGAGTTCTGCCATAGGAATTGGATCCTACATCGCGTACGTAGGTTCCTTCTTTCCATGCACAACTCCTCAACAATGCCGCCCCACAGGACCTCAAACCCAATAACCTTCTCATCGCCTCAGACGGCCAACTCAAAATAGCAGATTTCGGTCTTGCGCGCGACTTTGCTGACCCAGGTTACAAAATGACCTGTCAAGTCATCACGCGGTGGTATCGTCCTCCTGAACTACTGTTCGGTTGTCGATACTACAGTACCGCCGTCGACATTTGGTCTGTTGGGTGCATCTTCGCCGAATTGATGTTGCGGATACCATATCTTCCAGGGGAGAGTGACATGGACCAGCTTAAGACTATCTTCCGCGCATTGGGTACGCCAACGGAAGAGGACTGGCCGGTAGGTTGTGCGCTACTTTGACACTCGGTTTGAAATCTCATCTGTTTTTTTTCGCAGGGACACACAAAACTGCCAGACTATGTGCCCGTTGGCCAATTCCCCAAACCACCGCTACGAGATCTCTTCACAGCCGCGAGCGCGGATACCCTTAACCTTCTCAGCAAATGTCTCGTTTATGAACCCCGTAAACGTATATCTGCCAAAGAAGTCAGTCCTCTCCTCTTTCTGCCTCGTTACACCCTAATCAAGTCCTTTAAAATTCATAGGCCCTTAATCACCCGTATTTCTTCGCTCTCCCATACCCAACCCATCCTTCAAAATTACCTAAATGCTCGGCAGTTGCAAACAAACCGTTAGATGACGTCGACGCTAATGTCGAGATGAACTCATCTGGTCCTGGTGTCAAGGCTACCAACAAAGGCCTCAAGCGCAAATTGGCTTCACCCAGCGAAGCAAAGGCGAGATCCATTGCGAGAAGATTGGATTTCTCAAAGGCTCCACCTTCGTCGCCATGATACCGCAGTTCGTGCTCGTAGGCTTTCGTTTATATACACTCCCAAGCGCAATTTTCACCACCGCGCCATTGAACCAATTCTGTGTCGCCGTCTCTAATTCTCGAATTTCGACGAAAACGCCATGAAAAGCAATGTAGCTACTACAATCAGTAGAATAGATGTACATGTAATTTAATCAATGTTCGTCAACCGAGAAAAAGTTTACGGACAGGAGACAATATGCAAATGAACAATGACAGGAGGATATACTTAGAGGCGGACGTCGGGGAGAACATTGGGACAAGATTAGAAGAGCAAGATCCCACCCGATGGCCAAGGGCAACACATAACAAAACCTCTTAAAACAGGAGAAATATCCGACCTAGTACTATGACCGTGGTGCATCACAGATAGTGCATTTCGCCTTCGCATCTGCCGGGTTCTTCAACCCACATAGCCCACAAGCCCATTCCCCAGATCCAGACGACGCAGGAGCCTTCATGCCAGCCGCACCCCAATTAAAGCCCGTCGGCTTAGGCGCAGAAGTCATTCCACCGGGCTTAGAAGCATCACAGATCGTGCACTTGTCTGCCGCCGTCGCAGGATTTTTCAATGAACACTGGCTGCAATTCCATTCACCATCCTTCAGACCCGCAATAGGCTTTATGCCCGCGGCACCCCAATCGAAGGAGGGAGCGGGCTTGGGGGGTTCAACAGCAACTCCTGGTTTAGGTGCATCACAAATGGTGCATTTGGCCGTCGCACTGGCGGGGTTCTTGAGCGAACATTGACTACACGTCCATTCACCATTTGAAGGGCCTGCGATAGGTTTCATACCAGCAGCACCCCAATCGAACGAAGCCGCAGGTTTTGGAGGCCCCGCACTAGCTTTGGGAGCGTCGCAAATTGTGCACTTCTCGGTAGCGTTGGCAGCGTTCTTCAACATGCACTTGTCACACGTCCATTCATCGCTGGCACCCGCCGCCGGGGTTTTCATGTCTGCCGCACCCCAGTCAAAACTTCTCTTTTCTGACGACGGCGGAGCGGGAGCCGGAGAGGCGACCGGCTTCGTGAGATCGAAGGTAGGGAGGGAGGTCTTAGGCACCGCCTTCGCCTCATCCTGTGCCTTCCCTGACGCTGATGGGAGCGGGAAAGTGAAGGTGAAAGAAGGTAGAGACATGAGTGGCTGGTGCTTTGCATTATCCTTCGCACTCTTAGGCGTGGGGGGAGGGGGAAGGGTAGCAGCGGGAGGCGGAGCAAAGGCAGAGTGGACATTAGGTGCAGGCGTAACTTCCTTCTTTTGCGTTTCCACTGCCGGCGGGGCAGGGGCCGTAGGAGGAAAGGTCGAGGGAGTGTGAGACAAAGGTTTCGGTGCTGATTCGAGCTCAACTTTGGGCTCAGGTGCAGGGGAGGAGGGTGCGGAAGTGGACTCCGGTTGCATGCTGAACCGCAACTTGCTGGGCTCTTTGGGAAGGCTAGATTTTGGTCCAAATAGTGTTTTCGTGGAGGAGGAAGGCTGGGGAGGGACAGCAATGACAGGAACTTTGATCGGCGCGGGCTTATCCTTCTTCGCTGCGGATTGAGGCGGCTGCATCTCAACGTCCCTAATTTCCTTTGTAGTGTGGCCGTTGACCAATGGCTTGGAACGTTTGGACGCCCGAATTTCATCCTCATCTTCTGTTGTAGCGACCTTGGGCGATTCTTTATTCTGGGACGTGGGCCTCTCAAGATCTGGCGGAGGCCTCGATCGTTTGCTGCCCTATATTACCCATTAACACCAGTCACAATCGTGAGAAAGAATTTGGACCAACCTCAGGCAAGGTAGCTTCGATGATAGCGTGTGCGGACATTTCTCTAATCTTAACTTTAGCTGTCTCGTCTTCTTTTGGAGTAGCAGCGACCTGTGGCTTCTTAGCGGGTGCTGTAACGCGTTTCCTCTTCGGTACCGTAGGCCGTTTAACTGGACTTGCTATCTCATAAGGATTGCGGAGTTCATCCAGAACCTTATCCTGTGACTTGAGACTGTTAACAAGCTCAGTGACATGCTTGGCTGTTTCTGTCTGTCTGAGTGTACTTGGTCCTTGGGGGGAGCCGGATTCACTACCGGATGGCGAACCTCCGGTCCAGGCCTGGCGTAATGGAGATGGAACGACAGGAGCTGTGGGTTTCTGTATACCTGGAGTGCGTTGCCGTACAGGTGTGGAAACTGTCGGCGGCTTCAGGGACGGTCCTGAAGTTGTAGTTCGTGAAGTGGAGGGAGACGTGATGGGGAACGGTATCTGATTTTGGGGAGTGCCGTTGGCGGCCGACGACACCTGTGGATCGGTGGTAGAATCTCCTATCCTGCGCCGTTTCGCATCGTTACCTGTGACCTCGGTATGTGATGTAGTAGCTCTCGGAACAGTGGTACGAGGTGTTCGGAAGGCAGGTGAGGAAAAGCTGTTCCGTGCACGATGCGCTCTTGCACTACCAGCACCTTTCCACGTGTAGGCTCCGTTCGGATTTCTGGTCAATGTGCGAGGAGCAGACGAACTCGGTCTAGGTGGTACGGATGGTGATTTGCTCCTTGGAGGGGTTGTCGCAGCACGGCTCTCAAAACGAAAGGGTTCTTCGTTCCGACCTTCATAAAGATGATTTTCCGTGAGGGTGTTGGAAGGTGACACACCAGGTTTGCTTTGCTGAATCAAGTTCACCATTTGGTTAATGTCTTCGGGGCTAATTGGTTGATTCGCATGTCGTGCAAGGAAGTTGCTGACTGTGTCGAGATTCTTGGCTGGGGACGAGCTGGCTTTGAAAGTGAAATCGGTACTAGGTATACCAGACGTGGAGGGTGGGGCGGAAGAATCATCTTGTCCTCGTGAAGAAGACTGGGAATTCATGGGTGGCGGTCCTGGAAAAGCGTGCCCATTGATAGCAATAGTTTCAGCTAACTATAGATAGTTTATGAAAATAAGAAACGGTGTTCAAGTACAGGACACTTGCCTGGTGTCCTCTCCTAGACAAAGTTTGTGCTGGTGAGGAAGGAGATGTTTCTTCAAGTGCCCCCTCGTCCTCATCTGTATCCGTTTCATCTGGGAGCGTGTGTTCGTCGCCCGCCGGGCCGCGAAGTCGTAAAGGGTTGAGATAGCTCAGAAATCCCGACAGGCTCCAGGACTTAAATGACCTCAGTTCAGCAAACCAAGCTAGTGTAAACGAACCATTACTAACCGATTTCTTCGCAGGACGCGCATAGGGTGATGACAACACGGTCCTGTTGGAGCGGTCGGGCTTCCTACGCACTGCGCTCATGACTGCGATCGCCAGCCAGGGCGGGAGGCTATTGTTGTGGGGAGAGAGAAAGGGTCTACACAATGGTCCACGGGCCACAACAAGAGCAGGTCACAGTGCGATTACCGAGTTAGGGCCGGTGATTTCCCAGAGGCACGTGATCTTCACCGAGAGTATTCAGGCCGTCATCATCCGCGACGGCGAACGAACACACTGCCATGCCTTCGAAGGTTATTGATACACCCTACCCGCTTATTGACGCGGACCCCCATGCGTCGCGCGTTGTCAGGTACTTTAGGCCCTCTGACTACGCCGTTTGGGCTGGTGCAACAGGTGCCTTCCCAGCTGCCTTGTACTTCTGGGGTGCGTTTGCGTTTGTTATTTCCATTCCCAGTTCTCAAGGTTGTGCAGAGATGGCAGATCCTACCAAGCTTAGGATGAGGACTGCTCTACGTCTGGGTGGGTTGCTGGGCTTTGTTGGTGGTTTCTTGCTGGCCTACCAACGCTCTAGTGGTTCGTTCGAAACTCCTGTTCCACTACACTCTCATCCCTCATGCCACGCATAGCACGTTTCTGGGGCTGGTCAGAGAACCAACGCGAATATGACCGGGACCTGGAGGAATTGAGCCAGCGCGCAAAGGAGGGCAAACCTCTGTATGGCGAATCCCATCAACCCGAATGGGTACAGGGCACTGCGTTCCGCAACTCACAATTCTCGCAACTCAAGTTCTGTGGGTACTTTGGTCAGCTTTGGCATCATGCATTTTTACTTACCACAAAACTTCAGCCGTCTTCCCCATGTAATAATTTCACTTTCCCTGTTCTTTCAAAGCTTGGCTGACATTTTCTTCTAGGTTCAACCTCGTGAACCATCAATATCATGGCACAGATCCTGCGAAATATGGCGTGAAAAAGGAGGAATCGTCATAGATAATCCAGTGTCATTGTTCTCTGATAATTCTAATATATCCAGATCGCCTTGCAATGCATTCTTTGCCATCTGGAACTGTCGGCGGTTGATTCGGCATGACAAGTGGTCACATTTCGAAAAATCAACTTGCCACTGTTTCCCCGACTAAAATTGCATATGTGCACATCTCTGAATGACATAACCGAGGCAAGGTCGAACAATATTAATATTATCTCCATCGTCTCAACCAGTTAAATTGTTACAAGCTCCGTTATCTCTGTTTTTGCTGCTATTTGACAACCTATCTTATGATGTTTATGATGTAGCTTCAACTGATACCGATGAACCGCCCCTGTTATACAAGGAGCATTTAGAGTTCAACCAACTTTCCCATAACATTTCTTTTAACCTCCAACCACACCTTACCACATGGTGAATGAACAAAGTCCGTGGTCACCAGCTACAATTGGTGACGCTTCTATTGCCTTCAAAATAGTATATTTCGTTGTCAGGAGAAACCTTGGAAATATAGTCGTGGGTGTGGGTATAAAACCCACAACTCCGGGAATGCTTGTTCAGTTTTTCCAACTTCGAAAATCGATAGCCTACTCAAAACAGCCCATGTGCACCGTAGATACATCGTATAAAACGCGTCTGTATACAGCCCCACAAAGCATCACCTCCCAGCAAACATGAGATTGACTCCAATAGTCTTCGCTCTCACCACCCTCGTCGGAGCGCATGCCATCGCTCTGGAAAGCCGCCAGACGGGTGGCTATGTCCAAAGCCCCTCCGGGAGCACCTCCTTCACCATGTACACAGGTTGTAACCGACCAGCCTGTGGAAGGGCTGCGACCGGATTCACCGCTGCAATAAATCAACTTGCGTTCGGTGCTGCTCCTGGTCTTGGTCCTGGCGACGCTTGTGGACGTTGCTTCGCCGTAACCGCTACCTCTGACCCATTCTCCCCATCCTTCCCCGGCCCATTCCATTCCATCGTGGTCAAAGTGACGGACCTATGGTAAGTCGGGAGCGTGAAATAGTAGGACAAGGAATCCTGACATGTTTGCAGCCCCGTTCAAGGAAACCAAGTAAGATAAATGTTTTAATGGCCCTTTATCAGTTCCCTGACATGGTTGAAGGAGTGGTGTGGCCAGACGCGGAGCAACCGAAATAACCAACACGGCCAACCATTCCAGTAAGCTACCCATCACTTGCAACGAACACCATGTTGCTGACGCTCAATTAGTTTCGACATCTGCCAGGACACCGGAGGTGCCTCGGCGTTTTTCCCATCCGGGCATGGTGCTCTCATCGGGACATTCAGCGAGGTCTCATGTAGCCAATGGTCAGGTTCTGATGGAAGCTCGCTTTTTGATGGGTCTTGTCTCTCCGGTGAAACGGCGGCGAACTGGCCTGCAGTTGGCTGTGGCAACAAAGGCACCGCACCTTGAGTGCTGACAATGTGATTTATGCCTTATTACTGGTTCCTGTGCTGTAGTCGCTGGATGAGAATTGGGCTGACGGACGGCCAATGGAAATTTTGTCTGTTTCAAGAATCATCAAAAAGGAAGACACGGAAAATAAAAGTGAATACACATACCTGTCGGTTTTGGGGGGAATGAAAGGCCTTTGCCAAAAGGTCTTGAAATTTTCCCACATATTCATATCGTAAATGCGTTCTCGAAGGGACAAAGAGACTACAGTCGAAGTCAATTCCATCGTCCCGCTCCTATCTTCGAGTGAGTCATTGCTCGCGTCCGGTATGCAGAGAAACACAGAGGCATCCTCGTTCGCCTTAGATAGTAGTCGGAGAGTCTCCAAAGTTGTCAACCCGTTCAATAATTGCCTGCTGGTCTTAATTGCGAGAACCTAGATTTCAGCGTCAGCAGCATTTCGAAAACGTATTGGTTGATTTCACCCACAAACGAGAAAACTGAGACAATGAACCCCAACATGACAGTTAAATGTAACCTCACATGAGGTACTTCGAGCAGAGAATCAGACAAACGATTTCTGCCAAGTCTCTCACTTAAAACCCGAAAACCCAGAACCGTTCCAAGAACATGTCGCCCGATTGGTCCAGCAAAGGCCCAGGAATATGTTTTAGTCCACCAGATTCGCTGAACGATTGGGTCCGTCCTTGAGACCTCCAACGCATCAACGAGTTGGCGGCGTACAAGCCCAGCGATGGGAGAGACACCGATTATAAACGTAACCGGGACGGCGAATAAGACAGACAAGAACATTTTCATCTTCGCAAGAGTGACGCAGTTTCCTATCTGCTTGTATGTGAGCCACAGCATCTCTTGGGTTAAAATTAGGAACAAACCCATGGACAGTGGTGATCGAAGTCTAATCTACAAACCCCACACACAGAACAATGATGGGCCCTGGGAGGCTTCCACGAACCGGCACACGACCCCTTTACACAGGTCTCCAGATCACCGTTCTGGTTGATGCACTGATAAGGAAGTGACACCGTTCCCCTCTCGGGCATAGGGAACGATGGAACATTATGAGTGTGGCGCCCACGAGTGAGGTTGTAGTAGCAGAAGGTGATGAAGGCCATTGCGGTATTCATGAACGCACAATATGCAACTGTATGGTTATGGTACGAAGATGAGCAAAGAAGCGAGAGAGCTAAAGAAGTTAAGCAGTTTTACCTGCCGGCGCACGGATACCCTGCTTCTTCCATAACCACCGCCCTGCATTGGAGAGTGAGAAAGTGCTTCCTTGAAAGACACCGACGAGCAACGTACCACCCACTTCCACATTAGACAGGTACCAACTGTAGCTAAGATAACACCCGTTCAGCAACAACTCTTCGGAAAACTATCAATTTGCTCACCATATGAGGAAGTAGATGAGTATTGTAAGCACCTTTTCCAGCAGTTGCCGCCCAGGTCTCCTCGTTACCATGGAACAATACTGTTGGCGTGGACTTGCCCGGTATCGATGTTGTTGAGAGTGGGTTAGATCAGAGTTAGGGAGTAGTTCATGATCAAGAGCAACTACTTAAGCTTGGATGATCCGAGGGTGGCGGTTAAGGGGTCTGAGGGGACGAGGGGAATGACGGCCCGGGTGCCGCTCACAATATAAACTCTAGGCCATCAGCCGTAGCCGCCTACATAGCCTCGAATTTAACAGGAGCCGCACATTGAGCGCCAGGATCATTGCTTAAAACCATCATCAGGCAGCCGCTCCATCATGCTCTCCTTTCCCCAGCAGAAGTGGCAGCTAGCGCGCGCCTTGTCCAAAACTCGAGGAGGTTCCTCAGAGGACATTAACCTCATCATTGATCGCCTTTATCTGGGAAACTGCAGCGTAGCTGGTGATAAAACCAAGTTGAGCGAGCTTGGGATCACCCATGTGGTTTCCGTGCTCGAGTTTCCTCCAGATATACCCGATATCATCAAGAAACCCAACCACCTACACATACGAATAAACGACAACTCCAATGCCGACATCTTACGCCATTTTGAACAAACCACGGACTTTATAAAATCCGCGCTTGAGGCAGACAAAAATAACAAAGTTTTGGTAAAAACTTCCCGGTTTAAGAGTACGTGATGATTGACTAGGAGTTGTAGGTCCACTGCCTTATGGGCATCAGTCGAAGCGCGACGGTGGTAGCCGCATATCTCGTTTATACGAGGAAAATGAGGGGTGCAGATGCTATTGCATACGTGCAAAAGAAGCGAATAATTGTCTGTCCAAACCTTGGCTTTAGGCAACAGCTTGACGTATACGCCGACAAACACGTGGGTGATGAGTCGAGGGAAGCGCAGTTTTCGCCTCTGCAACGGATCAAGGCATGGACAACCGCTGCGAAGTTGGAGAAGGATTCCTCTGGATCTTTGGCACCAGTCACATAGCACATGCACCCCGTTTGTGAAGCATTTCCTTTGTCATATTAGGATATATACCAGTAGGATAACCATTTCTGACCGGCATCATTATGGGTGTTAGACAGGTCACAGGTCGGGGTTCAAGTCGAGATCTAAATCAAAGAACTGTGGCTGAGGAGCACGGCGGTCTTGCCGGTAAGGGTTTGCACCCATGTGTTGATTGAAGTCGATGTTCGGTGAGACTGTATTGACAGCGGCTGGGTATGGTTCAATACGACATACACGCATTCAACAGAGGGAGAATGACGTACGTCTTCCAACTGAATGCGTTTCGCCCAGTGAGCCAAGAGGCGCCTCGGCATTGAGATGACCCCGCCGCATCTTCTCTTCGTTGGGAAACGGAGGGAAAAACAAAGGTGGAGGTGGTTGGCCTGGAAGACTGAGGTCTGGCATATTCGGAGGCGCCGAAGTGAACGCGCTCAAGCTCTGCGCATATGCAAGTAGTTCTGGGTAAGGAATGGAAGCTGCAAACGTTGTTGAAGTGCGCATATCCATACATATGTTTTGATTGCGCACCTTTCTTTGCCTGTTCTATCGCTTTGAGCCTCTCCTCTCCCTCTTCTATAAGTTCCTCCAGTTCTTTCTTCCCTTTCGCGAGCTCTTCGCAAATATTTCTCCACCGCATTTCTAATTCCAGTATCTCAGTTTCTAGCGCTTCAATCTTCCTCTGCTTTATTTGATGTATCTGTGCAACATTGATCGCATTTGCTAGGGCCTTATCGCATTGCAGAAACGCATCCAGAGGAGGGGGTGGCGGAGGTTTCGTTTGTGGGGGTGAAAGTGATAGAAAAAGAGTTTGTGATAGACCATGGAGCTCATTCAGCGGCCCCATGAGTATCGACGACATTGAAGAGACATCTTTAGACGCGTTGGCTTGACCAACGGAAGCATTGGATTGTGGTGGTTGGGACATCGGAACGGAGACAAATTCAACCTGCCAAGCGCTAAGATTTTGTTTGGCTAAGCCCCGTGGACTAAACATGTACGCCGACCATGACAATTGCCATTTCGCTTGGCACTTGCACTTACGCCTGGGCATCTCCATACCCATCTTTGAAATTACGGGCTAACGAAGATATTTCTCTGTAGCAAATGACGAGGCGCTCCAATGGCACGAGGTACTACGACGAGGAACAGTACGAGCTAACAGAGGATGGGGGTCTCCTGGAACCTGAACAAGCACATACCTTGAAATACAAGGATGGAGCCTCCATCGACTGGTTACAAGAAGAAATGGCAGAGCGGGAGCGCCAACGGACGCTCAAATCCCAGACGGGTGTACGAGGTGTCTTGTCACCGGCATTCGAAGCTGCGCGTGAATGGCTCGTTGTTATTCTAACGGGAATGGGGGTTGGAATGGCGGGAGCGTGGTTGGATGTTCTGGTGAAATGGTATGTCGTGCATGGTTGGATAAGAACCGCGGCGCTGGACGGAATATAGGTTGGGAGATCTACGCGAAGGCCGCTGTTCATACGGATTCTTTTATAATCAAGTTGCATGTTGTAGTGGTATTGATCGTATGTTAGCCATCCTTCTCAAATTTGTTCACACACTGAACGTTTATTCAGCTGGAGAGGTATGTTACGAATGGCAGTCATGGAGCACATATTTTGGCTTCCGGTCAATATTCGGCGCCTCACTGTTGCAATCCTTTGTCTATGTTGCCCTTGCTGTGAGCTGTATGGTCTAATGATTCTGGAGCTTGATCCTCATAGAGGCCAAAGATTGCTTTCGCGGCAAGCGCTGCTGTCCTAGTCGTCGCATACGCACCTTAGTGAGTTCGCCTTGAACAAACCTCGGAGCTGCTCGACTGATTGACATACTGTGCAGTGCATTCCACACAGGGAGTGAGTGGCGAGCGTCATATCCGTCGATACATGCTGAATCTACTTCTAGTTCCTGAGATCAAAGCTGTGAGTCCAAATGGCTTTCTCGAGGAGCACCAACCAAACTTCGAACCAGATCCTGGGAGGCTACGTCTTGGACGCATTCCTCTCACCATGGACATTACTCATTAAAGCTCTTGGACTTGCTCTCTCAGTCGCCTCGGGATTATCGCTTGGGAAAGAGGTACAGCTTTATCTTTATCCTCCAAATTATCCTGTTAAATGCCCGCAGGGACCCTTGGTGCATGTCTCCTGTTGCCTGGCCTTCCTGATATCTCGGTTTTTCAAACAGTTTCAGAATAATGAAGGTATTTCATTGATAGATTCACATTTTGCCTCCTAGGCTCTGGCTAACTGGCATAAGTGTCAAAGCGGAGGATCCTTGCGGCTGCTGCCGCAGCCGGCGTCTCCGTAGCCTTCGGTAGCCCCTTAGGCGGTGTCCTTTTTGGCCTAGAAGGTAATCATCCCAAACCTAACGGTGACAACGCAGCCACTAAGATCTTGCCGTCGGGATAGAACTAGAATCATTCTCGAATGAATCAGAAGTTATGTGGAAGGGCTTTGTGGCTTCAGCTATAGCTGCTGTGGCACTTCAATGGGTAAATCCCTTCGGCACGGCGAAACTGGTTCTGTTCCAAGTAAGGTCGCAGGTCTACTTTCCGACCTTCTTTAAACCCGCGAAAACAGGTCACCTTTGTAGACGACACCTGGAGAGCCTTTGAATTGGTATGGCCAGCCAGCCATAACAAACTATATGTTGATCATTCACCTGTGCTAGGTTCCGTGGTTGTTTTTGGGAGTTGTTGGAGTAAGTTATAGGAATGCCATACAATGCAGTATTCACAACCCTCGCAGGGCATCCTTGGATCCCTCTTGATCAAGTTGAATGCCAGGATTGCTATCTATCGAAGGAATAGCTTAATTAGCGAGTGGCCCATTCTCGAAGTTGTCTGCGTCAGTGCCATTACTGCCGCTGTCAGCTATCTTGTATGTCCCTCCATACTTCTTCCCAATGGCTACGCTGAACGTCTTGTCAGGTTGTCTTTGCACGGTAGGCATCGTGATAAGGTTCCAGAGGCGCGATGCTCACGCATTTATAGAGTTCAAAGTTCCGAGCTAGTAGCTAACCTGTTCCAGGAATGTGACCCTTCCAAGGGCGATTATCATGGTTTGTGCAAGTAAGCTGGCAACCTCAGTTGATCATCTCGGAAAGTACATCTAACGTATATGTTCAAGCCCAACTGCCTCCAGACAAAACATTTTCCTGCTGCTCCTAACAGCGGCAATGAAATTTTTGTTCACCGCCTGGACGTTCGGTATGATGGTGCGTTTGGCTCAGTTCTCACTCTATTCTCATCTTCACAAATTTATGACAGGTCCCTGCCGGTATTTTCCTGCCCACCATTGCCATCGGGGCATGCCTTGGTCGTGCAGTTGGTTTGATCACGTCTGTGGTTTCATTCCCACACTACCATTCGCTCATGACTTGACTATGAAAACCAGGCAATCAATGTATCGCTCCTACCCAACGTCATGGGTCTTTCTTTCTTGTCCCCCAGACCCTTCAGTGAGATGCATATCGCCCGGTTTCTACGCTGTCATAGGCGCAGCCGCGATGCTCGGCGGTGTGACGCGAATGACCAGTAAGGTTTCGCTACATAGCTCAGTCAGCTGTAGATTCATTCCCTGCCCAGTCTCGCTTGTCGTCATTCTGTTTGAGGCATGTTTCTTCCCCTTTCTCTATACTTAAGGGTTTCTAATTTTTCACCAACAGCTGACGGGTGCACTGTCGCACGTATTACCTATCATGATCGCTGTTATGACAGCTAAGTGGGTTGGAGATGCACAAGGCACAGACGGCATATATCCCGTCTGGATTGCGATGCGCCGTTACCCTTGGTTGCCTCCCGTCGATTTCAAAGACGTACAGGCAGCCACGGGCGAGGATATTATGAAGAGCGCAGATAGGCTGGTCATGATTGAAGACGGCAATTTCACTGTTGCTGACCTTGGTGTGTGCCGCAAGAATTGCATCTCAACCTGGGAACCTGATTTAATGCTGGAGTTTCCAGAGAAAACGCTTGCTCAACATGGGTATTCCGGCTTTCCTGTAGTCAAGGGACAAGAATTGGTAGGATACGCATCAAGAGAA
This sequence comes from Podaxis sp. C-F-101400, assembly GCA_018524895.1. Lineage (NCBI taxonomy): Eukaryota > Fungi > Basidiomycota > Agaricomycetes > Agaricales > Agaricaceae > Podaxis > Podaxis sp. C-F-101400. Next base: position 379,575 of record JAEUWR010000623.1, on the reverse strand, counting down.
AGATTACAAAGCTTTCTTGGTACGTCCTTGTTCCATTCCCCCTTTCCAGTCTCTAAGCAATCCGCTGACGTTGCACAGACGCCCTGGCACGTTCTCCATCACAGGCATCTGCAATATGCTCGTTCTCACAGCCCGAGGGACAACCCGCCCCCACCTCAGTCACACGATCCGAACGCCATATGGCGAATGACTCTGCACTGGCATCCTCCCCTCCAGTGAACAAAACACCATCCTCAAATTCAATATACTCCAGCCCCGAAATCATTGACATTTCTGAAGCGACAACCACGACCACAACGTCTCGGCCAATAGAAACATCAAACGTGGTCACGATCGATTTCTCTTCTACCCTTGATAGCACAACGCTTCAGCTGCGCAAACAAGTACCACGAGAACATGTAGTAGCTCTGTTCCAAAAGATGGTGCGTATAGTATAATCACCAGGCACCACCACCCGATCTAGACGCTGACCGGCTTCTAGAACTTGCGAGAAGTGTTGTTCACAGAAGGTGGCCGCCTGGAGGGAATGGTCACAAAGAGGGATATAACAAAGTTATTGACCAACCATTTCGATCATGCTGCCGCTTTGCATGCACCTCCGTCTTCCTGAGCCAATTTAGGCATATGCCAATAGACTAGTTAATGAGAACATAGTAGTTTTGTGCCAGTCCTAATTTCGATCCCTAGGTTCGAATGGTAATATTAATCATCAATTCCAGCCCACCGGGAGGCTCCAGGAGCTCAGGAATTGAACATTGTTCACTGACGCAGTTCTATCATTTTTGTCTAAGCTTCGATGTGCACCCCTCGGCTGGCGCGGTTTCGACCTCACTCGTTACTCTTTGTTTGAACTCCGTGCATCGGTGGAATAACCCGCCTGCACTAGATAAGACATGTATCACATATCCTACGTGATTTTCCGCATCCGCGAACCGCGCACAGCATACAATTGCTCATCCGAACAGGGGCACAAACGAATAACAGGGCAGCCAACGGTAATCCATATCAGGTATGTGCACTAGGCCTCAAAGATCAAAATTCGGTATTGTGTTGCCTTAATGGCTGTACGTTAGATTGACACACATGGTAAGATTTCTTCTATATTTGGCTCGGTTCAGCTGTCATACTTCCTCCCCCGTAGTTCTCGTGTCATCTCCCACATTTCCTTTTACCCCGGCCTTCATGCTCTAGAGGGCTGTTTTTTTTGCGCCTTCTACTCCGCCACATGGCACACATGGTACCTTATATTGTTAGCCCTGATGTCCGTGGAATTTCCCAGCATTTCAAAAGGTGCATACCTCTCAGTGCTTTGAAGGGACTAGAAACTCCCATTGGCTTCAGAATAAGGTTTTTAGACATCTAAAGCCTTTGCAGAGGTGCTAAGCAGTATTTTTTTTTGTGCTAGACCCAATCTCTCTTGGTTTCCAGTGGTTTCCCTTCTAGCAGGGCTTGGCAAATTGTGGGCTGCAAGTTTGTCGGGTTTGGTGTGGTTTCGCTATCGATACATTTGGTCTGGAGTTACAGCCACTCAGGTCAGTTTTGGTAAGTCTTGGCCTTGTCTCACGAATACCCCATGTTTGCAAGGACTTCGCTTGGACTTCCGGCGGTTTTCACGCAAACATTGTTAGCTCGTTGGCACAGTGCAGCTTCTTAGTGGGTGCATCATGGCCCCTAGGCATTTTTTGCTGGGACTTAGCACTCAGCTTTGACTTCCGCTTGCTGAATTTCTCTGATGAGTCTGACTCAGAGTATTTTGTAGTGTGGTTGAAAGTCCCGTTTCGGGGATCGCCTGTCCCAGTAGTATGATTGGTACGTGCTAAGTATCCGGCTGAGGTTAAGCTGAGGCTCGATTCCATAACTGGTCTGTTTCTTGTGTTATTTTGTGTGCGGATGTACACATCGGTAATTCGGCATTCCTTCTACGAGTTTCTGCGAGTGTGTTCGTGGACGCGGCCGGGCTGTTCGCATTCTCAAACACCCCCAGTAATGGCCAGGAGAGAATCTATTTAACCGAGCTCCAAAACAACACCAAGGGCCCTCAAGATTCAGGCCTTACTCCTGGAACGAGCTCGACTAAGAGGATACTGCTCCAATACGAATATGTTTGTATTCAAACAGATCGGTGCTACCCTCTTGGGACTCTCCAGTCTCTTGGCCACTGTTGCAGTACCTCTGGGTGCCCATAACCTCACCGATACGGCGAAGAGTTTCTTGACGACTCGCGCAAAGCATGATGTTCCTGGACCTCCGCATTTCGTTATTTATGGTGACAAGTTCGTCCCCGAGGCCCAAAATGGACCCCCTCCGGTTGACCAAGTCCGGGTAAGGCTATATCATCTACGCTACGAATGGACACTTGCTGAACAACTGCACGTACCAGGGCTACAATGTTTTGTTCGTTGCCGTCGACATCACGCTACAAACGTAAACTCACCAAGTTTTTTGACAGTGCTCTTTCTTTCCTCCTGACAAGAGGACCCTTGGACAAAGTAAGGACCTACCTCCATGACCCGTCCTACCGAGGCATTTTTGACTTTTTCTATGTATTCTTACTAGGCCTTAGAGTGGACGCGACTCACTGACGACGGACGCGCCCGCATCAAATCCGAATACGCGGCTGCCGGCATCAAGATCATTGTCTCCGTCTTTGGTTCTACTGATGCGCCTACATCAACTGACCCTGTTGCCACTGCAAATACTGTGGCTAATTTTGTTACGCGGTATAGCTTGGATGGGGTCGACGTCGATTACGAGGCGAGTGCCTCGATTGTGTTGGTGTAGAAAGATATTGACATGTTGCTCGATCAAAGGACCTTGACGCCATGAATGCGGGCGACGGAAGGGCCGAGGTACATCTCCTCCCATATTGATTGAGCCGCCACTTAGCCTCATCTAGCGATGGCTTACTGACTTCACAAGACAACTTCGGAGCCACCTTGCTCAAGGCACCTTCATTCTCACTCATGCTCGTGAGTCTCCGATCCCTATGTTTTACGTGTAACCTCAAACTGGTCACCTATTTCCTTAGCTCTTGCACCATGGTACAGTCCTACTAGCCCAATAAACGTCTGCAATTGTTATTGACACAAGACACCAGGTTCTCTCCTGGCAAATTCGGCGGAGGCGGATACCTCACAGTACACAGGAACGTTGGAGATATGATTGACTGGTATAATATTCAAGTAAGCTTTGTGACTCATTTGCTACACTCGCCTCCAGACTGACGCAAATTATCACTAGTTCTACAATCGTAAGTTCATCAAACAACATTATCTCGCCGAAGCTCACGAAACCTCAGAGGGCACGTCCGAATATACGACCTGCGACGGCCTTCTCACCACATCCTCTAACGTCTGGCCTCAAACTGCTATCTTCCAAATCGCGGCTAGCGGGGTTCCACTCTCCAAACTCGTTATTGGAAAGCCTGGCACTCCTGCCGATGCTAACAACGGATTTATGCCGACTCAGACTTTGGCACAATGTGTGTTGGATGCAAAGAATCGAGGCTGGAGTAAGTTCCCATCCCTCTCCGAGTTAGAAGAGTCTAATGAGTCAAACCTTGATGTGTAGACGCAGGTGTTATGGTTTGGCAGTACCCCAATGCCGCGGCGGCTTGGATCAGGGACGTCCGCTCTCGCGCATTCCCGGAGTGAAAGGGTTCAAAGATCTATTCGAGTTGTCTGAGATGCCTTGTTTCTTCCATAAACTCAGAAGTAAACACCCTGTTGTATTTTTAGGGCTCGTAGTTTCTTGCAGGGAAGAAAGATTGAGGTTCCGTCCATCCGAGCCCACCCGCATCATTGATGAAGCTTGGAGATGAAACGTCCCCGGGTAAAGAAGCCTAAGTGCAGAGCTTCCAGAGGAAGCAAGCCTGATACATGGAAAGGTAAATTGTCAGAGAAAAGAAGAAAGCGAAATTGCCAAGAACAAAGTCGTGAATGAGCCCGGTATTAAAACTGCTGAGAATGAAATGTCCTCGCAGTTGGTTGCTGGACACAATGAGTCCGAAACGGAAGTCTAAACGAGATAGAAGTGCTATTGTCATGGAAGAATGGTGTCAAATCAAATCGAGGGTAGGAGATGGTGGCGGCACGTACAACAGCAGATGCGAAATATCCAGGTTCGTTCCACTGAGAAATGTCACCGACGAAGAAGAGACCGTTCTGCAAAGATAATAAATAAGTTGTTAGTGAATGTATTCAGGGGTTAATCAGGTGGAGGGGGCGTACCACGCGGATGTCATATGCAATCACAGTGTTAGGTTTGCTTCCATCGGGATTAATCCATTGAGCTGTTTGGAAGAGATGAAAATATAAATGTTAGCTCCGCCAAGGAGGGAAGACCGATGATAGCACAACGGGACGAGAACGTACGGGAAAGCTCTTTGGTTGAGGGGTTGTACGACCAGATGGCGGACTCATAGTAGTTCCCATTAATCAGCGTGGGAGGAGCATTCGGAGGGGCTAGTTGCGAGACATAGTTTGATGACAGGTGGTAGACGGTGAGTATTGGAATTCATCGTTTATAGAGCTAGAAGTAAAACTTCTTACTTTGTGGAACATTGCTGAATCCGACAGAGCTGTTGAAGGTACAGGGGAGTATTATCATGGGGTGGCACAAGAGACAAACGGACGAGTAAAAAGGGGAATTAACCTTCGCTCTCCTGTAGTTAGGGACCTGGCGACAGTACCAGAGCCTGCACCGACGTAGTAGGGAGGTTGGAAGACGGCATTCTGTGTCGTGACTGTGAGTCTCGGGATGAAATCAGCTTTGATTGTGGCCTACTGTGGCAATGATGTCGTAGCGATCTGTATTTAGCCCAGCCTTGCAGACTTTGACTTCCAGTGGATCGCCACTGAAGTTGATACCGCTTCTGTTCCCGTCGTAGAACGCTGAGCGATTGAAGCGATAGTATCTTAGGGGACCTACATTCCACCATTTTCCCAGTTTCTGACGAACCCAGCCGCATGGCCATCAGAATCATACCTGACTTCAATCTTGCCAGTGTAACTGGTCGACATATAAGTACACTTCTAGCCTGTCCCCCACGAGCCGTTGGTACCTACCAGGGGGATGACCCAGATGAAGGTTCAGTACGCTTAGCGGCTGATTGGAGTGTTCTAGCATTAGACTGAGGGGGGGGGGATTGTTGATGAAATAATGCCTACCCCAGACTGCAGTAGCTCGTCTGGCCAAGTGCACGGGAGGGTTAGGCGTAAGCCCGCGGGCCATACGTTGAGCATTTGTCTCCAACACTGGCAAAGCTGAGACGGCGCTAATGAGAGTATTGGCGAGTGCCAGTAAAACAGTAGCTTTAACAAGCATGGTACCGAGTAGAGGGTATGGGAACGAAAGACTGGAGGGTCGTGGGGCAAGTCTTTCGATGTGGTGCATACCTTTCGCTCCTTTTTATGAGAGCACTGGTGCATGGGCGTCCGGCTGGTTCGAGTGATGAATTAATCAACAAAGGGGTAGGCACGAAGATGCCAAAGCGTCCCTTCGCGGCTCGGCTTGAGTTGACCTACGTGGTGATAGCCTTGTGCGGGAAGAAGCCTATCTCCAACCATCTAGTCTCTACTTCAGCTTGCCACTTGTTGGGATACGGTTACAATTGAAGCGCCTTTTCACTCCATGTCATTAGACTCCCTCCCTCGCGGCGTGGTGGGGGTTCATTGCTTTTTAGATTTTTGGGAAAACTCGGATGTCTCCGCTCACGGCAGTGACCCTCAAGACTTTTGGGAAGATTTCGTCACGGATATGTTTCATGGTGATATCAAGCCGTGCGCTCCGCGGTATCCCTTGGATGGTCACGTAAGTCGATTGGGTGAGACAGGCACAGAGGTACGAGAGGAACAAAGCCAAGTTTCGAGCTTGAGGGCCTGTTATGTAAATCATTTTTGTTGATCTAGACTGAGATTCCAATCCTTCCCCAACTGAGAAACTGATTGCTCACACTCTCGATTTAATTCTGATTTCTTTGTCTGAAGTATTGCTACGGTCACCCGCCCTTGCTGCCCTGATCGCCCTTGTGAGGTACTCTTTTGCAGACGGGACAGGCCCCGGGTTCCGTTGGCGTGCTCCAAGCCAAGGCTGGCCACCTTCGGCTGATACTAATCCAAGGTCATATACCACCTGAACACCGCCTAATGTCGTCCTTGATCATTCCTTGTCCACGATATTTCTGGCGTCCTCTTCGACGGTAAAGAAGAGACACATGACATTCGCAGAGGATGCCTCTACAAGGAGAGGTGATGCTTATCAGTAAAAGCGCTGGGTTCTCTCCTGCTTCTATCATCGCTTTCGCCCTTACAAGGAGTAGGGTTCCACTTCTTCGAACGTTATCGTTTGGGAATGTGGGAAAGGGACATCAGGTATGTTGAAGGACACCTGAACCTGAATGAAGGAACGTGACTGATTGACGCGTCGGGTTTGCAATTGTCCCATTGATAGGAACGTACCAGGTCTCGCGTATGGACAAGAAAAGACCTTAGCATCAGCACGAACAAATTCTTGGATACATCTCTTTACAGCTCTCAAAGCCACCTGGTCTGCCTAACACTGAATCTGGCCTTTGGGATGAATCGTCGGCATTCACACGTCAACCGCTCCAGGTTATCACGACCCTCGAGTTCAGGTGGCGGGGATACGCACTGAAAAAGCTCCTCCTTGCGTATTAAGCCCGCACACTCCACAGCTTCGACTGGCAATCAAGTCGCCAGCAACAAGTGCGTTTTTCTCACCGCCGGGGTCGTCGCGAGGAAGAGTGGAGTGGAGAGTGGCATGGAGCGATGATAGACTTGGCATATGCGGCTCTACATTTCGAGAGCAGACAAGCACAAAATGGTTCTCACCACCCACTCATGCCAGTTTGCCCTTCGGAATCCTACGTATCAAGCGCACATACCGCAACAGGCGGCCGTAGATCTTGTATCTTTGGATGAAAGCTAGATCACATTCACTTTTTGGGTGACTCGAGTGTCGACGCAGTCAGGGAGCAACGCTATGCCGTCAACTTAACCCATGAATTCATCTCCCATTGCCTTGCAGTGCCTCTTGCATACATGGGTCCTCTCGAGCCGGCCTGATCGCACCTCAGGCCTTAGCTCAGGCCTCGTCTCTTTCCCATACTAAAGCTTCGTTATCGACATGCTAGGAAGGATAATCCAAACCAACCGAGAAGGATGTATTCGGTACTCGGGTCGTTGAGCGTTACTTACCTGGCAACTTCGTTAGGATATAGCATTGGGATACAGCAAAACTACCCCGACGTCATGCCTTCGTAACAAGTGTTAACCGACCGACAGATAGTTCGCGAGGACATCTAATGAGCTGAGGCCGTTTCGTTTAGTCTCGTCGACAACCTCAGTCGTTGAGGCCCATATCGCGCCTGAACCGCACGTTAGCTACCCTTGACATCAACAGATCACCGGAGCAGGTTGCGGGCATGAATGCCTTCGAGGCCGTTCGCTGCGCTTCATGAAACAGATATGTCTGGCATTCCGTGCGACGTCCTACCCACGGCAAGGGGTTAATTTTAGGGCATGTTACTCCTAGACCCCATTTAAGGTACTTACGCACATTTTTCATGATACTTTACCGGAATACTACCCTTGTCCTCCACCGCTCATCTATCTTCAATAAGGTGGATGTTTTTGTTATCGTCGAGCTATCTTCGCAGATTGCGTTGAGGATCAAGATTCACATGCACTCGTTTTCGTACCCACCGCCGAACCACATGCTCGTCTTATATTGTCCATTCACGTCAGTCAAGCTTCTCAATGAAACGAATGCCGCTCTTCTCGTGGTACACGCCGTGCCTTCCGCACAGCCTACACCGCGCTTTACCTACAATGCGATTACGACGGGCTTCCACCACGCCCACAATCTGACTGAGCGCACGTTCAATCGTATAAGCGCCCATATCCATATGCCACATGTGCCAGAAGTCATGCAGTACACAAGGAGGGATTAATGCTATCACACACGTTATGTACTAACCGACAATCCGGGTGACCGACGGTTGATGACCAATATTCCGATCCGATTCCTTCCCGAATCAAAATTCGAAAGTGAAAGGCTTGATCCGAGACTACCATCAGACGACCGAAACTCACCGACAGTCATTCTATCCGGCAACACCACGTCATCACTGCGGCAAGTAACACAAGCGACAAGCAGGTCAACTATCAGTTCTACTCTATGAGCGCTGCTTGGTTTCTTATCTGTGCCACGCAACAGGGTAGTTTTCTCCGTAAAATATGCCGGTCTATACACTATACCACGGTAAAGCGATACAGCGAGTATGTTAATAAGAAAACAGGGCAGCAAGATTACTGCGAAAGACTCTATCCTAATCCTTTTATGTCGTGCGAATGGGAATGGGTAAGGGGTAGTGAGGGTAGGGTACTCGGGGGAAGCCAAGGGAGAATGAGAGACGCATCGTAAGATGGCGGACCCGCTACAACAGGAAAGCCGTCGTACGAGGGGGAGGTGGAGCAAGGGAGCACAGAGCGAGTCATTTATTTGCCGCCAGTGGTGCCCATGCCCATGGCAGCCTTGAAGGAGTCGTAGATCCACCATTGGAAGCCGGTGAGGGTACCTAGATCCACAACAAGATATTTTAGTCGTCTGCTCATGCTACGGCCGAAGCGGAGGGGGATACTGACCAATCATGATGACACGAGTACCCAGACCCTTGGTGCAAAGAGAGACAACACCGACTTCCTTGGCGATGGTACCGAGGCTCTTGCCCTTGTTCTCGGCCTTACCGAGTTGCGAGACGAGCGAATCAGCAGGGTGAGAGACGATAGCGCAGACAACACCAGCAAGGTAACCCGAGGCAAAGGTGACACCGAGCTGAGTACCCTTGCCGTAGGTTTCCTTGGGCTTGGTGAAGACGTGGGTATAGAAGAGTTGGACAATCTTCTCAAAGAAGAAGAATTTGGCCATCGTGTAGGGGATCTATCGACCAGTTGTGTCAGTACCCATTACTTGTGTTGGAAGAGGAAAATTTTCTACATACCTGACGCGACCACAGAGGGACAAGGGAACCGAAGGGGTACCTAGTCTCAACCTTAGTCCTGCTCATCTCCTTGAGAGCAGCACCGAAGGCAGTAGGGAAGGTGCCGTTGGGGCTGGTTTGGATCTTGACCTTGGTCATCTCGAAGGGGCAAAGGGCAACATCGGCGAAGACCTCAGCGGAGGCGGAACCGGCGAGCCAGATGGCGGGCTTGTACTTGTTGGAGAGCTCCTCACCAGCCAAGTTCATGTAGGCATCCTTGAAGACCTCATAGAGACCGTACTTGAACATGCCCTGGAGGGAGTAGCCGACAAAGGTAGGGCCGAAACCTTTCCAGATACCGTTGGCACCCTCCTCAGCGACGAGGGTCTTGAGGGCACCGCCGAGGGAGTTGTACTTGCCGGGGTTCACCTGTTTCAATGTTGTTAGTTGGACGTGTACGCGTTGTGCGCGTTTGGTTGAAACGCACCTGCATGTTACATTTTGCGACATCGAGAGGGGTGATACCAGCATGGGTAATACCGCAGGCGAGGATACCGCCAAGCATGCATTTTGCGTAGTATGAAGTATCGTGAGGGACAGGCCCGAGGTACCTGTATGACTGGTGAGCAGTGAACTTGGAAGTAGTGAAGCGACGGGACTCACCTAGCATCCCATTTACCCGAAGGAGAAGCCATGGAGGAGTATGAAGGAATATTAGAGGATAGGAAAAAGACTAGTCTAGGGCCCTAAGCTGTTGGGCAGATGGAGGTTGAAGAAAAGATGTGACAGCAGAACGCAAATGTTGGCCAGAAAAAGTGCCTCGCCCCGGCTCTCTCCGCTCAAAGTCGGCCAGCCAATCATGCTCTGTCTTCCTTATTAGGAAGCACCCACGTTCTCCATGTTCGACGACCATACCTCCGCTGCTATCGACGCTGCCAGGCGCAGAATACAAGACATCAACGACTTTCAGATTCCCCGTCTCAGAAAATGCGAGTCTTCTCTCACAGACCAGCAGCAGCTGTCGGCAGAATTGCGTGAGGACATGGACAGTGTTGGCCGACTGGTGGAAGAACTCGCCGTGGCCATCGAGGACCAGCAGGGTGAGAAGGCAAGGAGAGAGCTTGAAAAGACAGTCAACGAGATGCGAGATACGCTTTCTCAGTAGGTGCCAATTCTTCCTTGGCATTCTCACTCTCATTGAGGTCACAAGTGCAGGCTGAGAAGAGACACCCGCACTGCTCTGCTAACGTCCAAGAAGGCAATAGACTCGAGGAATGCCAAGGCTGTTCGCGAGGAGCTGTTTAATTCTGCCGCAGTCAAGGAGAAACGGACGCTGAACGAGAAAGTCACGTATGTCTTTCAACGGTGTCTCGGCTATTCGGCCTGACTCCCCCTAGTGATGATGTGCTCATGAAAGCCAATGACGATGTCACCGAGGCTCTTCGCCGCACAATAGCCCTGATGCAGGGAGAGTTGGAGCGCTCGGTTCTCACCACTCAAATGTTAGGTGCGTATATTTAGGGTTTAATCCTGAACTAGTATTGACCAGGTTCATCAGACGAATCGACTGCTACACTTCGGGCTACGTCACAGACCCACGACACTCTCAACACGCTCATGCTCACTTCGAAACACCTCATCACGGCGCTCGAAAAAGCAGACTGGCTTGACCGCATCCTTATCCTCTCCGCATTTATGTTCTTTGTTCTTGTCGTGCTATTCATCTTCAAGCAGCGTTTCATCGACCGTGGGCTCCGGATCGCTCTTGGGTGGACCAAGTTCATTCCTCTGCCGGATTTCAGCAGCAGGCACCAGGATATGCTGAAAGTCGCAGAGGGGGCCAATTTGCTTAGTGCGACTACGACTGCAGCCACAAGCAGTCTCCCGAATGTGGTAGCCACTAGTAGCTCAAGTCTAACAATAACACCATCATCCATCGCAGTGGTATCTGGGACAAGCACATCAGGGCTTCCCCCACATGATACGTCACTCTCTATTTCTGCACCAGCCATCGAGACCAATGTACCCGAGCCTTCACCTCCAGTAACAGACCCTGTACATGTAGAGCTATAGAGCCTTATAGAATTGTACTACGGACGTGCTGAATGTGATTGGAAACGATTTATCCGGTGCCGGTGGATTATATATTATGGAAATAGCAGGTAGTTCCCAGGAATGCAAGTGATTTAGAATGCCCGTACCTGAGTCCCTCGTATTTTCCTCCTTCCCACTGACCACCCCCACAACCTTGACATGGCTCCCGTAGCAATCTCACCCAGCCCAGTACCCCTCAGTGTCGGTACCTACCCGCACATTCTCAAAAACGGCCCAACCACCACGCCTGCTACTGCAGCCCCTTCATCCGGGTCCTCCGTCTCCACATCCGCGACCCAACAACCAATCTCGTCACTTTCCACAACCCAGCCATGGCGCCCCAAACAGGTTGACCCACCCAAGCGCACAGCGTTCTCGTTCGATTCCATGCCCGAAGCTCTCGAGGCTTTTGAGAAGGGCGAGTTCCTTGTCGTGATGGACGACGAGAACCGAGAAAACGAGGGTGATCTTATTATCGCTGCCAGCCAGTGCACACCCGAAAAGATGGCGTGGATGATCAAGCATACAAGGTTTGTTCCTCCCTCCCTTACCTCGTCCTCGATTACTCATTCTTGGCTCTTGCTTACTCATTATCATGTGAAATAACGCCCCTTTCGTCAATCCAATCTCGGTCATCATATCCAATGATTCAAACGCCCGAACCCATGAACGCCCGATGCTACCACATGCAGCGGATTCATCTGTTGCGCCCTCCCAGGGTCGCGTCTGGAAGAACTCCAGATCCCAATGATGGTCTCAGAAAACCAGGACACCTATCGGACCGCATACACCGTCACAGTCGACTACAAACACGGTATGTCCCCCCCAAACCATCTCTCCATGTCTTCATCTCCACTTTCCGCGGATCACATTCCACCGATTTTTCGCCCCCTCACATGTCCCATATACTCCATCAACCCAACCGAGGACCGCTTAGCGTCCCTATCTATCTCTTGGCTATCCCGATCACGCTTGCTAACTCGTCTTTTTGTCCTTTCCCCTCCTATGCACCCGTATCTCCAGGCACAACGACGGGCATCTCCGCTCATGACCGCTCATTGACTGCGCGCGCACTTGCGTCCCCACATGTCCACGCAACCGACTTCAATCGTCCAGGCCACTTGGTTCCCCTCCGCGCACGCGAGGGTGGTGTCCTTACGCGCAAAGGTCACACTGAAGCTAGTGTCGACCTCTGTCTCATGACGAATCAAACTCCCGCTGGTGTCTTGTGCGAACTCGTCAATGACGATTTGATGGGCACCATGGCTCGCCGGGATGACTGCCGCGCGTTTGCTGATCGGTGGGGTTTGAAGATGATTAGTGTCGACATGCTCGCCGAGTGGAAGCGGAAGGTTTGGTTGCCTCAGCAGCAGGGCCGAAATGGCGCTTCTGCTCAGCTATAATGAGTTGTTCTTGTTATCCCTTCTTTTAATGGCGATAGATATCGGGTATTGATTCACCTCATACTATATGGGTTGATACAAGGATTGTCAGAAACGGTTGGATTGTATATCACCTATACATATATCTTTTTGCTTCTGTACAAGTAGAACGTACGTGTTCGTATTCTTATTAAATTACACTGTGTTCCCTTTCATCCCGTTTTAACCTGGAGGCATGAAATGCATGAATTAGGAGACTATTCGTACAATCCGTGCGCGCATGTGGTATTACAAGAATATAACCTATTAGCAAGGAGGGAAAGTATCCAATACCATATGATTCAATGGCCGAATGCTGAGAAGGCGCTATAGTGGGGGTAGAGGGCGACGGCACTGTGGACAAATATTCTTGATTGCCAGCCACTAGGTAGAAAGGTAATGAGTAACGCAAAAGGCAAGAAAATGATCCGAGGCTCACTTTCTCCAAACATTCCGTGTGCTATAGTAAACAGGGGCATATTGTCAGTAAGCGTCGACCTGTCAACAAAATATGCTACTCACGAATAGGTGGTGACACGGTGCCAAACTATATTCCCTCCTCCTACCCGACCCAGCAACACCCATCTGCATCGCATTAAGTAACCCACCCGCACTAACAGCTGTATTCCTGTTAATCCCACTTGAACTCGCATTCCTCCGCAAGCTTGCTCCCCCTTCTGCATCCCCAGTCCACCCCTTCCCTGTGTTCTTCTCCTTCCCCTTCTTTTCTTGTTCCTGTGATACTTGCAACCGTATAGAAGGATCGACGTAAATAGCGTCCATACAAATCGAGCAGTCTCCGAGGGATTTTTCCGGCGCCTCAGGGTCTGGGAGCGGCATGGGAGGATGATAGTCATACAACTTCGCGGCTTGGTACTGTGTTGAACGGTTAGCACTCAGTATTTGGTCGGGTAAGATTTACGAGATACTTGCCTTGGATGGGAGGAAGAATGACGGTCCAACATGCTCCTGAACCAATATCACACATGCCTGGAATATGACGACGAATGCTAACCAATAAGCCCATCCTGGAGAACTTGGAGTCAGAAATCTCAAAGAATAGTATCAGTTCCACGTACCTCGTGGATCAACGTCTAATACGTTGTATGGACAGGCTAAAAAGTCTGTACTACCGTAAGCAAACAGAATGCGGAGAAGCCACGGACTCAAACCTACATAATGCACCAGCGAGTCGGCAAAACGTCGTTCCAAAAACATATTCTGTAGACAATCCACTCGTCCTTCCCTTTCTAGCTGATCGCCAAATTTGCGGCAACCAGATGAGAGAATACGTTACGGCAACGAAGAGCATCGACAGTCCCGGCGAAAGGATCACACGGACCAGAACGGTCAAGAACAAGAACAACATAGTCCCTACGAAGTGTGCTCAGTTTCATCGACAAAGTGTCTAATAGGGAGACCATACAGAGTCTGGCCTGAGGATCCGTTCGTATATGGTGGATAAAGAACCGGAAGAAGGATGAGTTGGGATCATCATTCCGTTGCTGGGCTGGGGCAGGTGCTATAGGAGGGGCAGGTGCTGTAGGAGGGGTAGGTGTTGTAGGAAGAGCAGGAGCAGTGGTTGCCGGGGCTTGGTTTGCAGCGACTGGCCTTGATGCTGATTGACCGTTCTGAACAGGTGAAGGTGTTTGCATTGCGATTGGTCGAGGGGGAGTGGGTGGTGACTCGGGTCCTTGAATTTGGAAGATCAGAGCTGCGAATTGCTGATAGAAGTGCATGAGCTCATGCTGTGTACCGCAAAGTGATGCTGCTTACAGCTTCCTGGACAAAGAGGACGCAAGACAAGAAAGCTGTGGCCATGAGCGCCAATGAAGCTCTGCCCTCGGCGAGAATGGCAAAGGTAATGTGCCCTGCAAAACAGACCGCGTCGATCGTGGCGTTGATGAAGAATGTCCATCGAGAAACGCGCGAGATCCCAGAAGCCGTCCGACTACGTTCGACTTGACGCGAGAATAGCACAAGTGCGATCAAATAGACGACCGCGGATAGACCACCATCTGTAAAACAGTAATAAATATGGTGAGGATAAGAATACGAGCGACTTCTCACAGGTGGTCATCTTGTTGAAAAATGCCTGTGACCTCAAGCCTTGGGTGCTGTGTATTTCGTAAAGGATGCCACATTCCTTGCTTAACAGCACGGCGCTCAAGGCCATCTTGGGCGGTTTGACAATCGATATGCCGGTAGGGTGCTGGATCTCACTCTCAAGGTCCTGCATGAGATAGTCCGGAACTGGAACTGGGTGGAACTGGGCATGGAAGATGAACGAGCACTTTGATTTGGGAGCATCCTCTTCGAATAGTAGCATCAGTACTTTTGGGAGGACCAAGGGCACGAGCTACTCACCACTAGTAGACTCATCATCAATCAAGCCGTCGTCAATCATAGTCTTCAGTTTGTTAATCTTGTGCTCGAGCTCTGGAGCTACGATCTGCGCAGTCTCATTCATCCAATCCACAGGCACAATAGAAGGGAGTAAACGGAAGTCAAGTGGCCGCCTGCGACTATGTCAGAATAAGTGAGGTAAAGAAACGTAAGTACCAACCCAAAAGGCTCAACCAGTCCAACGATTGATCCTTGAGACACGAAATGTACACCGTCCAAGTCCAGACGCAGTGTTTCCTGAGACTCCTGATCTGTGAATTCCATCCTGGCCTGTGATACCATAAGCAGGTGCATATATTGGCGACGATTGGTCCATACATGAACAACAACCAAATCCTTCACAATTTCGGTTTTTTTCTGCAGCGCCGAAGGGTTCTTCTTCTCTTGCAAAGTCATGACAACCTTGTTAGACGACGCCCAGTTCCACGTGGAAGCCATATCAACCATTTCAGTAACGTTTGCTCCGGCCACATAGTGTTCCGCCAACGGCCCCCACGGCAGTGAGTTGTTACCCTCCAATGACATTGGAGTAATGTTATAGAATTGCGCATTGCCGCGGATGTATCCAGTGATATTAGGATAATATGACTCTTGGAGAGGATCCAAAGTATGGTCTTGTAGATGAAGTGCATTCAGTAGTGGAGGAACTGTAGCATCCGGTTCGGGCTATGGATGTAGCATAATGAGTCTCGGCGCACCCACCAGGACAGACTTGGGCTCACCATTGTGAAGTTTGAGGCCGTTCCATTCATCCAGGCAGTATAATTTGATAGTTGGTTCTCCAACGAATTCAGCGCGTCCTGGTATTGATGTCTAGCCAGGAACTCGTCGCCATTGTGACTAGTCAGAAAGAAGAGCACAAAGCTGATGAGGATGAAGGACGGGACCGAGCTTTGGGGTCGACTCCTTTCATTTGCAGCGTTACCTGTCTCTTCATCCCGAGCGTCCATATAGAGTGAGGGTGTTGAACGTTGTCGTCGACAAGCTATGCGTGAGCAGAGCTTGACTGACGGAGTTGCCACTTCTGATTCAATTCCATTCCGCTTTCCTTTCCCGGCCCCTGTCACATAGACGTCACACAGCACGTGCTTCTAATCAGGATTGCGTGGAGCGCGTTGATGTTGGATTGAACGGTGGCTACCATGTTCGACCAGGCGGGTAGTCGGCGATGGATGCACTTCCAGTCTGCCCTGCAACTCGCAATACAACGCTCTGCGCGTAAATGGACGTAGGTGAAACGCATCTCCGGTCTCACCATTCTCTTCGCTTATAATGACCCTAGATTCGAAGATTTCGCTGAATGCTTTCCACTATACGTTGAAGAAGAGAAGAACGCAGCTTCCGTTACCTTCAACATTATCTCAGACTTCATTGAAAAGCAAGATCGAGTGTGAACACTTCTCTCACTATCGCATTTGATAACTGAATACGTGAATAGGATGACATCACTACCCTGTTCGAGAAGTACCGCGTTCAAGAAAACATTGACATCCTGCACAAAGTTGTTACCGAGGCAAAAGCACGGAAGGAAAAGGGGGAAGTAGGCAAGGACGTTTGGAGGGAGGATCTACAGCCACGGAATGCCGTTTGTGCGCGCACAATCCCTGTGCTGGAGGCCGAGACTGCTCGGCTCCGAGAAACTCTTGCTCAGGTGAGTAAAGCGCCATCCTCCAGGCGAGTAGATATTGATTCTTTGACTTTATAGCTAGAGGACGAGAATCGTCAACTGCAAACACAATTGGACGAAAACATCAAAGCAAAAGACGAAGCCGACATTCGAACACTGGAACTTCTACAGAAACTCGAAGACGTACGTCCCTCCTAACATTACCAATCCAACAAAAGGTGGACACATGTCTTAGGCATATACCCAATGGGAGAAGCTACCCATGGATGCTATTGAAGATTGGACCGTGCAGACCGCGAACGCTCTCAAATCCTCGACCCCACACTAAAGAAACTATTGGCCTTCTTTTATTTTTCTCTATGGCTGGTGATACATGTTTATCGTTACTTGAACGATGTGTGTAACTATTATACTCATAATATAGGGATAGACTACCATTTGGAAGCGCATGTTCATCGTGTTCTATCCTCTTGCATACCCCCCACACCACAAGCGGGCCCTCCATCCAAGTCTGAAGTTCCTCGATTCCAATGGTCAAAAGCCTGAGGAATTCGTGTTATTCACACCGTCTATTGGCGTTAAATAAGGGTGATGGGTTGGGCGCTGACCCCGTGGCCACAGTTGTCAGAACACCCCTTCATCGAAGCTTGGAGACACCACTTTTCAGGAATATGCGGGATAGTCTGTTTGACTAAATGCCTAGGCACATCGAGAATAAGGGTAGGGCATCCGCAAACGCCATGGAGGTCGACGACCGGATTGCGTCTAGAAACCAAAGCCAACCCTACCTTCAGGTCTTATACTTGTACAAAGAACAACAGGCGACTCGACTCGATGGGGCTGGTAAAGACGCGAGGCAAAACTATGAAACACTAGATCTCAAGATGCTTAGACTACTGTTAGACTGCTCAGCGATGGGATACAATTTAACCCTGACCCGCCAATGTCACTGATGGCCAAGAACCACTTCAGGGCCCCGTCAGTCTCTCGTGCAACTTCCTTGGATACGCTTGTATAGGACCCTTTGCCTCCTCCCAGAACTTCGACGTAGAACTCCCCATCAAGAATGGGAACAACCACTCCAGAAAAATGTTGCCTGCAATGTTACGTGATAGCGGATCGACAAACCCCTGAAAGCGGGTATGAAACGACTCCTGAGAATCAATCCATGGGTTGCAGAACGACCCGAGCTAGACACACGCTGATACAACAAAGGCCTACTCCTAACGAAATGAGTCAGGTACGAGATGGCAGGGAGAATGGCGAAGCGTACCAGCCTTTGACCCCGCACAAGGCGAGCGAAAAGCCTTCCGGCTCCCCAGCATTTTCACATGTTGAGTCTCGGGTATCGTCAGGAAGCTGGACGAAGAGTCTGGACATTTCATAGGCAAAGTGGAACCTGGGCTATCGTAGCAAAAGAATTAACTTGATAGAAGGCGCTTCGTTATGACGGGGAGGATCCGTTGTGTCAATTTAATGACTGATTAATAGATACTGCGAGAATGCAGACTAGACAGTGTTCAATGTAGGATACAGTGAATACCATAAAGATGTACATACAAGATATTAGTGTTTTTTCTTTCCCTTTTTTCCCTTATTTTTGGAGTTAGTCGAAGGAGTGGAGACAACTTCGATCGATCCGCCCACAGCCTCTGCCTCAACACCTTCACCCTGCTCAATCTTTGCGTTCGTCTCGAGGTAAAACATCAGATCCCGAACTTGGTCTTGCAGCTCTGTGACCTTCGCAAGGCATTCGTCTTTCCCCTCCTCTGCCAACTCTAATCTGTCCTTCAAAGACTTGATATTTTGCATCAATCCTTCTGTTACCGCTCTCTCCTCCTTTAGGTCCTTGTCCAGCTTTCTCGCAAGTTCTGCCATCCGGTCTGCTCTTTGCTCGGCTTTAACTCTCCTCCTTTCTACCTCGGCGATTTGCTTCGCAGTTTCTTCTTGTCGTCGCTTCTCTTCCTCCAGATCGAGGTTTTTCTGCATCTCCCTTTCCCGGTTCATCTGCTCCACGACATTTTTCAGCTCATGTAGCTGAGTCTTGAGTTCCGCATTCTGTTCCTCATAATATGCCCTTTGTGAATCCAGTTGCGAAGTGAGGAGATACGAGTATTCGATCCCAATCGCTTCTATTTTTTCCGCGGACAATGCATCAGCTTGGCTGGGACCTAGACCGGCCTCTCTCGGTGTTGTGCCCATCGACGCGGACGCGCTGGGGAGTTCGACCAGCTTTCCGTCGGCCTTATTCTGGATGAGGCGATGAACATAACCATCACCAGCATAATCCCAGACCCTTTGCGTCTCCAGTTCTAACGCATACAAGTGTGTTGTTGCTTGATAGTGTGCATGAGCATGAGCTCGTCCATATCGACCACAACCGATGTTGCCACATATTAGACAGATCCACAGGTTCGTTGTCGAAGGACATTCAGAGCACATAGACGGAGAGCTAGCCGAGGGAGAACTAAAAGGTGGAGGGCGTGACAGCCGGTTTCCTGAGGGTGTGGGATGTGAAGTCAAGAGATTTTGTGAGTAGCGGCACACCGGACATCTTTCAAAGGATCAGGGATTAAGTGATATCCAGGTAGTGGTGAACTCACCGGCTATCCCCCCATTTGCTCAAACACATGCAGTGGAAGGTGTGGGAGCAGGGGACAGTAATAAGACCGGTGACTGCGGAGTCCATGCGTTCCAAGCAGACGGGGCAGGTAGGAAGCTCTTGAGCAGGTCCATAGATACTGCTCATCCGGGAAATGGCTTGTGATAGGGTATCATCAGGTTCCACTTGAACTGAGAGGACGTGAACGACGTGACATATTTCGGGCTAAATCGTTGGTGACGCATGAGTGCTCGATCTCGCGAGTAGACGACAAGCGTACCTCCATAGAATTGAACGGTTTTCCGTTGTAAACCTCGATGAATTCGGCAGCATCGGCCGGATTCGTGAATCTGATCAATGCTATCGACCTGTTTGGTGCAAAATCGCTATTAAACGAGCGTTGAGGTGAGTTATGCAATCGCTGAGTCTAGTACACGAAGACGAACCGTATTATACGAAGGTGTGCAATACCTTCAGAGGCAGGACCAATGAATGTTAGGAAGTCCGAGGGTGTCATCCACGATGGCACGGCGAGTACTCCCAGATTCACGCCGGCATCTTCGCCCTCGGGCAAGGCTTCTGAAGTCAATTCCGCCAATTCTTCGGGTGCGGGCCTATTTCCGGTGTCTCGAAAAATGTGGACGACTCCTTCGGGCAAGTTAGTGCTGCCAGACTTGCTGCGAGAACTAGGAACGAACGTGGCCTCAACTGGACCTACAAAGGTCATTCGAAGATCATTGCTGTATCACGTAGATAAACGTACCTCTTCTACGTTCCTTCTCCTTACCGGCGGAGGTAGAATGCCTTCTACCACCAGTTTCTGTGATCTCAAAATCCATCCAATCTATCTGCAACGGCCCAAATCTGTAATCCTTGCTGTCTCCGTGTCCAATTGAGTTTCGACGATGACTGAACGATGGCTTGTGTTGAGGAAGCCTTTGGAAGATGTGTTTCGGCGTGAATGTCTTGTTCTGGTCTGTCTTCTTGCTCGTGTCTGTGTTCTTCACAGATACAATGACGTGGTAACCGCGCATGTTAACGATAAACGCGCATCTTGGGTTTGAGTCAAATGCAGGAGAGCATGTATCCGAAAGGAAAAGCCCCAACTCGTGTGATGGCTAACCTTAACTAATGGAGTATGCAGTAGAATCAATCTGAAGCACTTAGCAAATAAACAAGTCCGTCCCGTCGTGCTAGTAATCACCTGCACCAGACGCCAAGCCAGGAACCCGCATCCCAATCTCCGTTTCTTCTTTCCTGTACGAACTTAGTTCCACACCATGTGTACGCTTAACACACGGTCTCCAATTTTTCGCACTCATCGCGCCATCCTTTCCCATCTTCTGATGCAAGCCATTTAATGGAGAGTGTAAGTCCGACATACAAAGGCCTGGCTGGCGTAACTGTTGGACTTGTTGCATCCCCCCACCCCTTTCCCTAATAGTCCGTTATGACCAAATCTTCGGAGTCGATACTGGGCGCTCCTCAGGCTACCGTCCACAAATCCCTCTTCGGAAGCACTTTGTTCCAGATACTGGCCATCGGAATATCCGTGTATCTTGTCGCTTGCCGTGTTTCAAGATGGTTGACTCACTCCTAAAAATAGCATCAGCCTCCTAGGACCTGGCCTATGGTACAAACAATTCGCTCGGTATTTCAGGATACATACTGACCGCGGCCGTCTTAGGAATGCGAACAACGGCTTGGATGCAGAAGGTGCTCTCGAACCTTATCTTGTCAAGTATGGCTTGTATTTCTCTCTTGGAATCTCCGAATTCTCATGCTCCAGACAGTGCAGCAAACCCGTAAGGCCAGGGCTATTAGTATGGTTAAATGGAAGCTAAACGACCTCAAGAATTGTCTTTACCCTCATGAGCTTACTTTGCATCTGTAGTTCTATCCTCGTCAATTCAACTGGAGTGAAGTATACCCTTATTCTAGGAACACTTGGCTGGGCACCATACTCTGCCTCATTATGTGGGCTCCCTTCGTGTATTTTTATGCCCGCCCCTAACTCTTGTGGGACCAGAATAATCGCTACGGCACAGTAAGCCCAGGGAACTCAGTTTCCGCTATTGCTTGAACCTCAGGGGTTTCCTAGGACTGGTTCGTGATATTTGCGGCCGTGATCTGCGGCCTCTGCCGGTCCGTATCGAGCAGTAGAAGTACGGATACCTGTGCCCTTTGAAACTTTGCTAATCTGATTCGCAATAGGGAGCGATTGTTCTTGCACACCCTGAACACCAGAAACAAGGACGGTACCTTGCTATCTGGCTCGCCTTCAAAAATAGTGGCCAAATTGTGGGAGGGTAAGTTCACCAGCGAAAACGTAGTGACCGACTACCGACCCCACTCCCAACAGTGCTATTAACTTCAGACTTAACATTCATCGCTCTACTGGAGGCAGAATCTCTTATACCGCTCTTCTGACGTTCATCATTCTCCGAGCGGTCGCACCTCCGGCCGCATTCCTTATATCTAATCCCGAAAAGGTTCAACGAGAATATGGCACGAAGGTCAGAGTGGAGGCCAAGATTTCCACTTGGGAATAGGTTTGCATTCTGTGGCATACAGTCTCGACGCGGCAAATGGGCCTGTTGTTGCCCTTGTTCTTCAGTAAGTTGGGAAGTTCGTGATGTCGAAGGTACAAACACTGAAGCAAATCATAGGCAGTTGGTTCTACTGGGGTTATTCTTCCACGTTCTTGTCACCCTACTTTAGCGTAAGTCGGGCTCGGTTCCATGACTTATTAGCTTACACAGCAGATCCTAGGTCCGCGCACGGGCGCTAGGATCTTTCTTATCAGCTACCACAGGGGTGGTAGCGACAACAATTCTTGGAACGTTCCTCGATTCACAGCGGTGGTCCTTACCGCTGAGTGCCTCTTTCTGGGAAGACCTACTGCATTGTTAAACTTATGCCGTACAGCGGCGCTCCCATATAGCAGGATTTTTCGCCGTCGTGGTGTTTACAGGGATCCTTGTCTGGGCTATGATCGTCCAACACGAATATTCCAACAACAGCCCTGGAAAACTTGACTGGACGAGTCCCGTATTCGGGCGTGAATTTGGTCTGTACATTATATTGAATACTGCGGGAAACATGGTCCAGAATTACCTGGTGAGACTCTATCTCAACGGATTACATGTCTGCGACGTCTGCTGATGCTGATACGCCACATAGTACTGGATCGTTGGTTCTCTCGGCGATGAAACGCATCAACTCACTCGACACGCGAGACTTTTACGTGGAGTTGAGTCCTGGAGACAATGCGTTTCGTTTGGTATCAATTCTTTGCAAGTCACTCCTGTTCAAGTCGAATAGGCCTGCTGATACGTTGTACTAGAAAATTGAACCCGTTCTACGTGGTTATCATCAACCTCGTTTTCTGGACTGTGTCACTGCCGTCTGCATGGTTCATGCTCCACCAGGTGGGCGCGGTCGACCCAGCCCGACGAGTGTCAGATGACGAGTCATACTGGACTAAGAACGATTCATCTTCTGACAATATCGAGAAAGTAAACTAAATTTGACATTGATACGTTATTGCACGTCGTCCCATTCAAGTTCATCCTACCTCAATAAAGTGAGATCTTTGCTGCGGCTCTTTTTCGCCGAATTTGCCAGGATAATACGAGCCATCACTGAGAACTCCAATATAGCCTCCACTCCTGGCATTTACAACGTACCTCGGTTTCCCCTGCTCAGAGCTTAAATCTGCGAAGCAATTCGTTGTTCAGTGCTGCTAGCTCAGATCATGCAGTATGCCCCGGGAGTGTTGATCCGAACTAAGTGCGCAGTGTCGCTCCGGATGACTTTAATGACGTTGCAAGCCCCTCTTTCTACAACCATGTCCATTCAAGGGACCACAAGTGCCCTCAGATCTTCTTCATTCCTCAGTCTCACCAAACCATTCACTCCAAACTCACTCAAGACGCTCCGCCTCGCTCTCTCAGTTGTCCAACAGTCAGACCAGTCATCGAGTCCGCTCCAACAGTCACACGAAAGTAAATCGCGTAATGCGGGGGTATTGATTCCCCTATGCAATGTTGAAGGAAAGCCTGGGATTCTATTTCAAGTAAGGGCGAAGAATCTACGAAATCACTCGGGCGAGGTGAGGTGAGATTGTAGCACGTTGGGCCAAGACATGTCTGAACACGATAGATAGCTTCCCAGGAGGAAGGATAGATGATGTTGGTGCACAAACACCGCGACTTTCTGATAGCCTACTGACACGAGGCTATAGACCGACGCGTCGTTTTTGGATGGCGCATTGAGAGAAACCGAAGAAGAGCTGGGCATACGACCAGAGGAAGTTGATGTTCTTGGTGAGATTAGTCCGCCAGAAGTTAACCTTCGGGGTGACATGTGCGTATGGCCATATGTAGTGCGTTTTAGATCTCATCCATTACATTGTAATCAGGCTAACACTGGAAACGGTATCGTAGGGATTCGTACACGCAAGAGGTACCGAACAGCTGGAATCAGATGACTACCCCTATCCCTCGCTCGACCTTGATCAAGTTCGACGAGTCATGTCGGTATCGGAAGTGGCCGTCGTGTTTCACGTTCCTTTGACAGAATTGACTGCACCCGCAAGGTTGCGATCCTATCTATTTCGCGGCGAGCGACCATATTGGGCTGTGGATGTTACAGATCTCGTTCGTTCTGCTGAAGTGCTTTCGGGTGCAAGTGGCTCCACCTCAGTCAGCACAGAAGCAGTCCATGGTGAATTGCTACCAGATGAAGTAGGCTCCGGGAAAGAGGGTAGAGTTGAAATATGGGGATTGACGGGGTGGTATCTATCTTTGCTATTGCGGAGATTACAGATATATCAATAGGTGCCGCCAGATCAGTTCGTAACTTACTGATCTACAGGCGGCGCTGGCGTAGGTTATTGGTGGGCAGTGTTGGGGTTTCTTTGGACGATTGCTGCGGTTCAATTTTGATATGTGTTTCGTTTGCGTCGTCCGCCTCATCGTCGATCTTTTTGTGCCTGGTCGCAAGAGCATTGTGGCGAGATTTTCGGCGTGAATCTGAAGTACCTTGGCGAGACCGCCAGATGATGAATAGCCCGCCTTCAGCTATAGCAACGATGAATGATGCAGCTAGAGCTAGTAACACACGCTGTAAGAAAATGAGCACGGTTGTTGAGGAAACAAGGAAACAAACACCGCACCCATTGGTCTCTCCAGTGCAACTTGTCCGCTGCCCACCAGGTGGAGAACCCTACTCCAAAAATGCTCAGCAGAGCATTGAGAATAGCCGTGATCTCCCGTCTTTCGCGTTTCTGTTGTTCAGCGAGTTGTTCCGGCCCAGGTGGTGG
The DNA here is from genome assembly GCA_018524895.1 of Podaxis sp. C-F-101400. Lineage (NCBI taxonomy): Eukaryota > Fungi > Basidiomycota > Agaricomycetes > Agaricales > Agaricaceae > Podaxis > Podaxis sp. C-F-101400. The sequence goes on along the minus strand of JAEUWR010000623.1, from coordinate 355,098 downwards.
CTTGTACGTGCCAAAATTACGCTCGGGCGAAGTCTTGACGCCTGCAAGGAGGGAGACCATCACATATGAGCCAGGATCTAGGGGAGGTATATGTTTCTCCAAACTGTCTCTGCCCCCTGGTGTTCTTGACCATTGTGAGATGGCAAGAAGAGTCGAATATGGGATGATGTCCTTGGGCCTGTCCAAGATATGTGACCTGAGTTCGTCGGCTAGAGTGGCCGGCAACAAGTCCGGTAACGGTCTCAGAGTTTCCATGAGATGAGGCTCGAGCGAGACGTTGAGTTTGGAGGAGCCGTTGGCGCTCATGGTGGGAGCGAGAAGGGAGGAGGGTGACAGATAGATGTCAATCAAAGAAACTCTCTGATGAGCGACCATGACCATCAATTACAGTAATGCTGCACGTCTCCACCTTCTACGTCCTCCATCTCTTGCTTTCTGCCCACCATGACAGAAACGACGGGCCCATTGAGCACCAAGTTTACAACAGCCTGTGCCCAGTTCGACATCAAGAGCATTGATTCCATTCACTCGCTTGTGCAAACTCTTGACAACATATCGCCTGAGCTCGCGAAGAGTAGCAAGGCTCGGTACGGCTGTCCCGGTCTCGCGTATGCATTTCTGAATCTGACACAAGACAATGAAAATTCAGGATAGCACTTGGCTCAGACGTAGCTGTTTGGCCGTCTTTACGCAAGCTGTGGAGAGACCTTGCACGGGCCCATTCGACGTTTTGGGACGCTGATGATTCGGAGGATGATGATGATGGAAAAACCCCAAAGCAGCAGGCCCTTACATCTCTATGTATAACGGTTGCAAAATTTACTCGGAATCTAGTTGCTGGTGCGCCCGATAATCAGTCTAGGGCGTTGTAAGTCGTGCTGCCTCATGGACGTCATCACAGCCACTCAAGGGTCTGATTCAGTACCAATGAGCCGGAGTTACGACGGCTATTGCACTATTATACATCCTGGTCGGCAATGGAGGATGAGAGGTGTAAGTAGTGAAGCTTTAAATCTGCCTTTATCTCATGCCTGACCCGGCGTGACAGCTATTATCGTCGCGAGACTTTTGACCCAGGCACTCTCGAACCTCGTGACGGGCCATGAGGAACTTATGGATCAGCTTTGGGAAACCTACCTCGATCTACCAGAGGATCAGGTTGTCGTCATGTACGTGCAGGCGACGTGTCTTGAACAAACCTTGCCAACTGCCGAAAATCACAGCCGTCTCTTGGGTTCTCCTGATGCCAAAACGCTACTAAGCACTTTGATATTTATTTCCAACTGTTTGTATGAATCACGAAAACGGACGTGAGTATCAAAGGTTTTGAATTATTTCAAACGAGTGAACTAAAGCGCATTAGGAAACTGCTGTGCAAATCTCAAGTCGGCACCCGTATCTGTGTATGTTTACTAGACAATATGTTACGTTTGTTTGAGGCGGGGGAAGGCACAGAAGGAGCACAAGCCTTTGATATCGGGTTCGCCTTTGCCCGACTACTTTGATATTCTCAACTGACGTTGTCTTCAGATACAGTATCCTATCACGTATCATCGAGGAGGGACTCGCAGCCCCCCTGTATAAACAATTTATTATGCGAGTAATCATTTCTACGCTTCCCTTTCAATCACAACTAAATCACAAGATATTCGTAGACCGAATGAAATTATCACTCCACATCAAACGACATTGCTTAAAATAATCGACTCCTACCTCCAATCCAATCAATCCATGCCTCAAACGCCTATCAAACCTGAAACGCTTCAAATTCATATCTCTCTCACACCAATGCTGACAAGGGCCTTCTTCTCGCTATCTCGATACGCTCAGAATTCAATTCGCCACTCGCTAGGACTGGACACCAAAAAAGACAGTGATAACTACTCGGACCAATCCGATCTCAAGCGCGCGCAATCGGGTAGATCCATGTCACCCGCTTCGTCCTATACGGAATCATCGGACACCCAGATCCAGACACCTGGATTGCTCCAAAGTCTTGATGTCATGTTGCCCAAAGTCTGCGAGGCACTGGTTCTGGTTACGCAGTGCATGGTAACAGTAGCCATCGAGGCTGAGGAAAATGCTATCCGGTTGGGTCTCCAGGAGGATATCAGCCCGAAGACGAACATGAAAAGCTACTTCAACGAGGCACGGACATCAGGTGTTGGAGTTGCCGAATGTTTAATTGGTGAGTTCCTACTCATTTGGTTTCCATGGGTGCGGCACCGTCATTTGATGGGTTTCTTGATGTGCACTGTTCTGGAACTGCTGATTCTCCTGGCTAACAATGCCTGGTTGTTACTTCGCCCAGAACTGCTCCGCCTTCTGGATAAGTTTTTACCCCGAATCAATTTTGGCCGACCCGTACCTCCAACTGGGCCATCATCGAATGTATCAAGCCCAAGTACGCCACAAGGACAAGGACAAGCAGCTGCCGTCGCCGTTGATGATCATGGCTTCGCCTACTTGAAGCGTGATCTTGTGAGATTACTCGGAATTCTCTGTCACGAGACAAAGGCAGTGCAAGATCGCGTCCGGGAGGCTGGCGGAATTGAAGTTGTTATGAACATGTGTGTCATTGATGATCGTAATCCTTGTAAGTCCGTTTTGTCCGAATCGTGACTGCTGTCGACACTTGCGGACTCCTCGTGGGTGTATTGATACAATTTCCTGCAATAGTTTTACGGGAGCATGCGATATTCACACTACGCAACCTCCTCAAGGATAACCCAGAAAACCAAAAAGTCGTGGATTCGATCCAACCGTCTCGGGAATGGGATGATGATGGCATTCTGAGAGATAGACCAGGTGAGACTCAAAAATAGGTAGTACATATCTAGGAGCTATGGTATCTGGGGGGGGGCTGGAAGTAGTGTCGTGTGGCAAGAGAGTACTGTACATTACAAACATTATTGTTACTCTTCCTCATCTTCCATGGAGATGTGCGTCCGCTTGCGTCCACCTCCTACACGTCTGACCTTGAAATCGTCCTCGTCTTCTTCCTCGCTCTCCACATCCATACCGTCTTCATCAGTCTCATCTGAGGCATCGCCTGACTTGCCTGACTTGTTCCGTTTCTTCGCATCCTGTTCCTCGATTTTGGCATCAAGGCGATCAAGGGGGTCTTCTTCACCATCGCTTGTGTCCTTTGCGCGTTTCCTCTTTGAGCCGCCCTCCTCTTCCGACGAATCGGCGACGACAAAGTCATCCTCCTGGTAGTCCTCTCCAGTCTTCTTTTCCCCGCCCTTTCGCTTGGCTTTTCGTGCCGAAGAACCGATACCTCCGTCCTCGTCTTCGTCATCGTAGTTGTCATATTCACCGCCAGCATCTTCATCACTGCTCCAAAGAGCTCCAGTATCCGTTGGACGTCGCGTTTGTCGTCTCCTCCGCCCAGTACCAAGGTCATCAAAGTCGCTCTTCCGCCTCGACTTCCTTGCGCTCTGCTTGGCCAATTCTTTGAGGCCAAGCTCAGGATCCACGGGAGGATCAGGTGCCATGCGCAACCGCGCCACTTTGCTGTGTTTCTGGCCTACTGCACGTACCAACATGCGATGCGTTTCTGATTGCATGCCAGTGGGTCGCAGACTCATGTAGCCAGTAATCACCGCCTCAGATTGTAGTACTTGCGACCGTTTGTGCTGTGCGACGAGATATGTTAAACCTTGTGACTTGAGGCCAGACGTTTGGGATTGGGATTGACCGAGTTGCGACTGTGATTGTGATGCAGAGGTGCCGGCAACCTGTCGGGGAACACCTGCCGAGGTATCGATGGTCTGGGTGATGTCGAAAAGTTCTTTCCCTAGTAGAAGACTTAGTGTGCCATCCGACCAACGTATAACCCGACTATTTGATTGACGTTGCTAGAGAGTGGGGTCAGACAAATGGAATCGCCGTCCCAAAACTCCGTGCCGGGCTTACATCCACGCCATTAGCGCCTTTAATCCACCTCCACCGAACGGTGTTTTCAACTTTCAATTTGATGGACATGCTCTTTTCCCGTAAGCTCTCGGCTTGCATAGATTCCTCTTCTTCGGGGCCGAGGTAGGTATCTGGATGGAACGGCTTTGTGTCCACTTTGACGAAATTGGGTAAACGAATTACCCAGTTCTGGCAAAATATACATGAGCAACGTGCCGCTAGACCACGAGGTCCGACGCGGCGAGAAAACTTACATTTCCGTCTGAACTTTTTGGGATAGGCAGGTTCGGAAAGGAGACATCGGCTTCCTTAACCACATCGCCTGTGTCCGGCGGAATTTCGTCCTCCTCATATTCAAGTGCCTGGCGGCGTTCTCTTTCAGGTGACGGGAGTCTGTCTGATTCGGGTCCCGAGGCTGTGGGGGACGCACTTCTGCAATATTTGGAGGTGAGGCCTTATCGCCAGATGACACACGTGAGATTTCGAACCTCTCATGTTTCGGTTGCTCCTCGACATCGTCGTTACCAAAGAGGTCGGCCATTTCTTCATCCTGTTCTTGGTGGCCGGCACTCTCAGAATCGGAGGCTGCGTTGTTAGATTGTGCGTGCATTTCTACGTCATTGGAAGGAGATAGGTCTGGCTTTACCGGCTTCAGGGCAGATTCATCCAGTGCGCCGGAAAGCGAAGACATAGCCTTGCGAAGATACGGGGTAGTGGGTGTAGGATATGGATCAATATGCGCTGTAGACGCGAGAATTAGGGGGTCACGTGGATGTACATATTTGGTAAGCTGTTGTTGAGCAAAATCATTGGTTGGTACACAGCCTCAGGGGAATATTCCAACGCAGCTCCGATCTTTTTCAAACCGCATCGACTGGTTAGTATCTCTGCGAGCTGGCAGTTATCAGTCCATCAAGGATATCGCATCAAAAGTCACCTGCCAATGGTTCCGTTTTCGCTAGATTGTCCAACAGCAGCTTGGGAAGTCCGCAAGTTTCGAGCTTGATCCCATCTCGTGCGAACACCCGACCGTCAATTGATGCTGTGCACGCAGACTAAGGGCGCAACTCGGAAGGCGGTTCAAAGTCCACCTTTTTGGGCATGGACGACTCTCATGGAGTATGTCGACGCAGCCTCATGCTTTCTGGAATTCTAGCCCAGCCATGAATCGATGACAGTTTCCGCGTTGGCCTAGTGAACCTGCCGTTTGTCTCTAATACCCATTGAAACTTCATCATATCCTTCCTCTTTCAGCTCCATGATCCACGGACATGCGCCCAGGTCAGAATTTTCCAGCTTTCCAGATGAGTTGAGGCTGGGTAGCAACGTCGTCCGAAGCTACGTTCCCTACAGCTTTCATGCCAAACTTGTACGTACCCCAGATTCGGCAATCCGTCAAAGTGATCTCATGCGTAAATGTAATGGCCGCGCGAATCTATAAAAGTCGCCCACCTGAAGCCCTACCCAAGTACTCCTTGATGTGGCTGATCCCCGACATGACAACAGCACCAACAGCACAAATACAGTGGGTTCTGATCCTCAAATGCCTGTTCCTTCATCTACTAATAGAGGTCAAGACTCCTTTCCCCCTCCTCCTACACATCCCCTCCTCCCAAGCGACACCAAGACCTCGCTGGTTGGTATTACCGTAACTCACACTGTGCCCTTCTTCCTTTAAATAATTTTCCTTGCGGAATGACTCCCTACACTCTCGTGAGCATTGCTGTTAATGCACCACCTTAATCGTTTCTGATGCGTTCTTTCTGGCAGCCCGAGTTCGACGATTTACCCCAGACTAGTGTGAACAATGCTCAGTCCGGGCTTGGGCTAATAAATTGCCCCAACGAATCCTCCTACGGATCAGACGCCAACGAATGGCGTCATGATTACAACCTCACATCGTATGGGGCCCCTGTCGATAGACAAACGCAGAATTATCCGAACGTGTCATATACCAACCCTGGCTGGAATCAGCTACCGCTTGTTCAAGGTCATCAACAGCGTTATCCGGTCTCATACACTGACATGAACTATCAACTCATGGGGACTCAGGGGACTCCAAGGATCACCCCGTCGCCATCGATGGCTAGTCACCCCTCGCCAGAGTTCTCCGCGATGAACTCGCTCTCACCGCCTCGCACCCCCGCCAGCAACACATTGTCGGCAGGAAGTTCTCCTAATGTCCGACCATCAAGAGTCATTCCCGGCTCACCTCCTGTGAGTCCTCATGCGTTCGAGGAGAATCAATACTTATCAGTCTTCCAGGAACAGACGAAGAAGGGCATATACTCGCATCGGCAGCAGCAGCAGTTCTTCCGCGAAGCACTGACCCTGCCGATAGCTAATCCCTCTGGTCCCTTCGTACCTCAACAGATGTACAAGCCTCACACCAACAGCGACAGAAAACGTTACGTGGAAGAAATTGAGCTTGATCCTCCAATATTCTTCTGGATGACTGGTCCGGACGAGTGCGGTATTTCATTGACCGACGCCCTTCACTCTCGAGTGAAGCGCCTTCGAGATCGAGATGTCCCAGTCTTCGAAGGTCGCGGTCCCAGCGTTTCGATCCGCCTCGAGGTCAGCTTCCATTGCTCGCCCACAAAAATATCATGATACTGATCATGTTCACAGTGGCCGGGTTACCGCCAATGGAGCAGACAAATACCCACCAAGGATTTCCGGAGTCCACCAGGACCAATAACTCTTGCTAAACTGGCCAAGAACGTAGCCAAATGTGTTCAACGTTTCATCGAGGTGTGTCAGATATTGTCATCATCGAAGACGGGCAAAGATTTGACCGAAGTAATACTATTTTTAGGAGCGCCAACATTCGCGCCTTGAAGATGATGCCGATCCCAGTTGGCGAGTGGGCACTAGCGGAAGGGGAGTGATCACGCTTGACGATATCATCCTCGTCAGCATGTATCACGTATCCCTGGGCAGCTGGCAGCCCCAGCTGAGGTTGAAACGTCCTCTCAATCAACCCACTCGCACCTGAATCTGACTTGGCTTTGCCACGCTTTCATTCATCTTTCCATCTACCATCAATCCTATTGGCTTTCTTGCGACGACCCCTCGTTATTCACTTCCCCTTCTATCTCCTCTCCTGTGGCAAATTTAGAACAAGGGCCAAGTGCACAAGAACACAAGCTCATTCCCCAATCAGGGTCTACGTGCATGAGCTATTTTTGGCTCAACCAGATCTTTGGTGTTCCCGCCCCTTCCTCCTCCCGCATCTTTAGGTTTCAAGTTTCACCACTACCAATCAAACACGCTGTTTGCCTTGCCTGATCAAATATCAACATTCGCGTTTATTGCTATTTAATTTTCACCGTTTCCGTTTTCCGTTTTCTCATACCCCCGCTGTGTTTTAGCCGTTCCAATTTTGATTCACTGCCTGGACCCCTCGTGTGTCCGAACGTCCGAATTCGTATACTTAGATGTAGCAATATTTTGTTCTGTTCTCGGCTCTTATATGGGCTGTGTATCCCTCTCCTCTCATATACCCTATAGTATTAGTATGTAGGTAATCTTGAATAGAATCTGGTCAATTACATTGGCAGCAGGCGCCGATGTCTTCATTCTTAATTTCGATTCCGAGTGAAAAACGGGCATCTGTCTGGTACCGAGCGCATTTGTATTCGAGTCTGAGTCAAGAACCCAAATATAGCCGGCACGGAGAAGTATGGATACGAGGCGGTGAAAGAATACCGACAATGACTCAAGTGATGTTATTTGAATAGAAAACTGCATCTCGTTTGGTCTAGATATGACACTGTTATCATCGGGGAGTGCACAGCCCGCATTATCGACTGCGCAAGGAGATCGTGCTTCTCGCGCAGGCATGGATATAGGTGCGAAACAGCGGTTGTGAAAGTGTTTCCAACACAATTTACTGCAACGTTTGGGTGATTAATTGAAGCACCCACACGCAACAAGCGACATCCAGCGCGATCAGCTCCACATATCTCCGCTTCACATTTTGTATACCCCTGACAGAAGGGCGCTCGAACTAGTAAATGCTCATCAAACCAATAGCCGCTGAATTAAATTGAAGATGTAATCAAACAAAGGATCAATCGACCGAATCAATGCGTGGAAGAAAAAACAATGAGCACTACCACAAGTCCGAGGCAACGGAGTCCGCAATTACAGGTTCTCAAAGAACGACAAATCCTGTGCCGAGAGTTTCCCGCCGTTCGAACCAGCATTCTGTTTCGATGAACCACCAGGTGCCTGTGGCACAAGCGGCACAGCCGGGGTCAATAGCGAGGAAAATGCATCCACGGAGGGTTTCTGTTGGTGTGAGGAAGGCTGTATAGGAGTACTACTTCTACTTCCACTTGCGCTCGCGTTCCCACCATTGCCGAGACTGATCGTCGAGGGCGGCACTTGGGCGAAAGAAGACAAAGGTTTAGTTGTAGGCGGAGAAGGAATCCTCCATTGTTGCTGCGGTTGTGTATGAATTTGAGAGGGTGGAGGGACGGGTTTCATTGGCTGTTGTGGAGGGATCAATGGCGGGGGGATCAGTGGCGGAGACTTCGCTCGCGCTGGTGTGCTTCTCGTCCCAACTGCGGTTCCAGAAGAACCACGAGCGGTGTTCGGATTCCCATTCATCATCCCACTGGGCGGCAGCGCTGAGGCGGCATGTGACGGAATCGGATTCGACAACGACGCCAAGCTCGAACCGGTATTCGAGGGCGCAGCGACAGGGGTATTCGGCTCATCAAACAGATCAAACAGATTCGATTCAGTATTCATACTACTCGGTGGCGGAATGGCGTTAGGCAAGGGGGAAGGTGGTGCTGGCCATTTGCCTCTCGCCGCAGCAGTCTCCAACAAGCTCAAAGTTCGTTGATGCGAATCTAATTGTTTGGACGACCTGCGCTGGTGGATACTTGGCTGTTTGGGCGGTGAAGATGACTTGACTGGTGGAATGTGAGGTATGGAAGTTGAGGGCGTGGGGAAGATCGAAGAAGTGGGTGGTGGTTGTAACAAAGTAGGAGGCTGAATGGATACCGGCTTGGGTTTCTCTGGAACTTGCGGGGGTTCCGGAGAGACGAAATCGTCGAAGTCGTCAAAAGATGTCGATTGTAGGGCGGGCCGTGCAGGCTGCGCAGGGGCTGGAGCCGTAAATGAGGCGAACGCCGAGTCCAAGGATGCCAAGGGGGTAGAGGTTGTCGGCGAAGTCTGAAAATCTGAGAAGTCATCATCATCAAAGAGCGAGGTCGCGGACTGTGCAGGTGCGGTCACAGGTTTGGTGGTCGATATATGTGACCTAGAAATCGCCGGTGTCGCTGATAAGGGGGAGGGTAGGGGAGGTGGGAGGATAGGAGGTGCAGAGGCTTGATGGGGAGGCATCGTAAAGAGGGATGCTGGTGTGGTCTGCGAGGAAGTACGTCCTGGTCGCGGTGGGGGTAGGGGGAGACTGGGATCCAGATCGAATAATTGACTCCCAACGGACTCCCGTGTGACATTGAGGGGAGTGCTACCTTGAGGATGTTGCACAGTCGGAGTAATAGGTCTCGAGCTGACAAAGGACGGTGGTGATATCGGCTTCGGTAAAGGTGGAGCTCGGGGAGGAGGAGCTAGAGGAGGTGGTAGTTTCGTCGGTAGTGGAGGGGCCCGTATCATATTCGATAATGCATCCAGCTTGTCCATCTCATCTATCTCGTCGTTGGCGCTTGGAACTATGTCTGAAAGGAACTCTAGGTCGTCTGATGACAGGGCAATAGAATTTCGGGGTTTGGCATTGGGCGACCTATTGGATCTTGAAAACCGTCCGAAAAATCGTGAGACTGCAGAGGGTGCCTGCGCAAGCTCTTCCGGCTCAGAGGATGCTACGCTGGCCTCCATCTTACTCGTAGCGGAAATTTCCGCGAGAGCAGACATTGTCGCAGGCGGCGTAGTATCAACTACTTTGGCCGATTGGACAACTGAGTTGGCGGCGTTAACTTCCACACTGGGGCGAGGAGAGGCTATGCTTGACCGTGGGGACACCGCTCCTGGAGTGCTTGATCGGACAGGTGAAGACGAACCAGATGCCGGCGCACTGGTCGTGGATTTCCTGCCAAAAAATGAAAGCAAACCACCAGTAGTCTTCCTCTTGGTATCATTTATTGATTGTTGATCCGTGGTCTCCTTTGGCACGATGCGCCAACCGGTTGGAACCACGTCGGTCTCTGTCACGTCTGGTTTAGATTTAACGGCCGCCTCCCACGACAAGTATCCTTTCGAGTTTACGTATATTGCCAGTGGACTGTTACGGGTGATGAGGTGATGTCTCGTCAGCTTCAGTGCTTCAATCATTTCTTTTGAAATGAATGTTTTTGTGAAGGCCGTCGAGACGGGAAGGGTCAGATCCGAGGGGATGAGGCGATCGACAACAGTAGTTCTTAATCAAATGAGTCTCAGTTCACTGTCAAACATGGTGCGATGGAAAGGTGCTTACATGCCCAAAGTCTCAGCCAGCTCCTTACGTTCGTGCTGATAGGTGGCGGGCTTTCCTTCTGATTGCTCTTCTGGCCAGTAGTCGCCAGCAAATTCATTAAAGTGATGGAGTACCGAGTCCAGAAGTTCTGGAGGCTGAAGATGACATTAGACGCGTCTACGCTAGTAGTAAACAATCGACGAACAACGTAGCGATCCTGCATCTCTTTTTGTCGCTTTGCCAACTCCCATTCATCTACAGGTTCTGTGTCGTCGTTGTCTGTATCCTCGTCAGGTTCCTTCCAGGTGGTTCCCCATTCTTCCGTTTGCTCCACCTCAGAGAAACCCGACTGGGAGGGAGTCCATGGATCTAATCGCGGTGGGTAATCATTTGCTGCTGCCGCTTCGAAAGTACCAAACCCGTCGGGATCTGGTGAGGTTTCCCTCGATGCTTCTTCGTGCCCTTGTCCTTCCTCTTCTGCTTCCGCTTCCACTTCCTCGGTAACAAGCCCTCTCGAAGCTTCACATAAGTCTTCCCGGGTGGGGCTTGATATAGTTGGCTCATTTTCGGAGACAGGCATTGTGGGTTGAAAAGCAGGGGTGGCTGTCACTTCGGGACTTGAAGATGCCTCCCGTGCCTGGTCCGGTTCCAGATCATCAGTTTGATATGCTCGAGGTGAAGGCGTGCGCGAAGGACTGTGTAACGGAATCTCTGACTGAGTCTCCTGAGAAGGTTTCGCGAACCCAATGGAATCAAAGGTAGGTGTAGTCCAGAGTTGAGAAGTGCGGTTTTCTCGACTCCAGAGATCATTATGAAGGTCCGGCGAGTCGTCCCATATTGCACCAGAGTCGGGCTCCCATAATGGAATGGCAATATCTGCCTGGTCGTCGGTGACGAATTTGGAAGAGGGAGTCCAAACAGTTGTCGGCGGGGGGTTGGTGGAGTTTTCGGGAGAAGACTTCTGAGGGTCACCCCACGCATTAACCCAAGGATCTTCCATATCGCTCGCGCTTACATGTATCTACCCGCAAGGTGGCGGAGGAGGGAGGTGGTGGTGAGTAAACAAGCGGTGATGAGGAGACAGACGATCCATTACCCCGTGGGACAGGAGGAAATAAATAATATCAATATTCTAAGGTTAGTCATCACGTGTACAAGAGACCAGGACTGAATTGGACTGCGTTCTGTGAATGAATCTCAGCATCCGACTACAATCCATCTTTCTTGGCCGTATCTGGTCCTTTTACGCCTTTCTCATTGACCATTCGTTTTCATCTCCCTGAATACTCGCGAACTCTGCCCAAGGGTCAATGGACAACGGTCTAGATGATCGTCATATCCTCGAGTGGGAGCCAGCAGACGTCCACAAGTGGTTCTCAAGCATTGGGTATCCACAATATGAGAGCCAGTTGAAGGGTGTGTGTCAAAGTTGTTCCACTCAATTTTCTCCGCTGACGTTCATCAGAGCATAACATCGACGGCGAAGCTCTCGCGTTACTGAACTCCGAAACCCTCAAGGAACTCGGCGTGCCCACCATTGGCCAGAGATTGACTATCCTCAAGGCCATATACCAGCTGAAGATTGCGAACAACATCCCGATCGACGAAGACCACTATATACCACCATGTGAGCACTGACCACGGGTGCATTAAGCTCTTATTCATGCGACCATTCAACAGCGGAAGCTCCTGAACGTCTCGAGAATCTCACCCTGGAGAAACTCCATTCTATCGTGCAGGAACAAGGTAACGAAATGTATCCTATCTTCATGCGGCGCATTCACGATCCGTTCCTTGACCTTCAGCGAGCCGACTGCGAACTCTTGAAGACGATAATCGCCAACTCAACCAACTTCTGTCGTCCTTCGCTGACGACGTTAACAGCATCAAGGCGTCGTTATCTCGTAGCGTGCGTACCCAATCACCCTCTTGGCTATTATCCCAACCTGCTATCTTAGGACGAGCCAGGGGAACTACGGCGGCAGCCATCCTTCAAATGGGCACAATTTGTCAAACCCCAGAAATCTCCAACCAAGCAAGATTCTGTTGAGTCACCTCATCCATCGCCCCAACGGTTGGAGCACGAAATTCCATACACTCGCTCTAACACAGGATCTACCCTCCCTTCCGTTCAATCAACCGCGACAACTGCGGATAAACAACGTCAAAACTCCCAACCTCCCTTAATTACGGATTCTCCTAATCCGAATCAGTCCCTCAAAACACAGCGGCAGGAGAGCTCCGACAACCTCAAAAGTTTCAAAGTCAGTTTGGAGGATCCAACATGGAAAGTGCTTCCAGCAGCACTCAAGAAGTACCGTATCAATAACGACACATGGAAGAATTATGCAATGTTCATTTGTTATGGGTCGTCTGGTGCGCGATACCCCTGGTCGTCTTTTACATTCTTGCTGAACCCCGGTTTCGCAGGCAATCGCATTGAACGATGTTTGAGTTATGATGAGAAACCCCTCCTTCTCTTCCAGAAACTCAAGGACTCGAAAAAGAATCCAGTTTTCATGCTGAAGCACATAAAAGACATTCGCTCTCCAATTGCCGTCGCCCAACAAAAGCATGCTGCTCGCAAAGCCACTTCCGTAATATCTAATGATACCGTGGCAACACAAGGTCATTACAAAACGCCATCTGTCTCGAAAGCCAATCACCGACCACCAAGACTCGAAGTCTCAGACCTGTCTACATCATCTGGTCCATTGTCGACAACGCTCGCCTCTCAACCCGGATGGCCCGAGGCGGGATTTCCTTCTCCTTTGATTGAACAAAACAAGGGAGATGACACCGCAACAACCCCTGCTTCATCCGCTTCCCGAGCTGGGGCCTCAACGAGTAGTGATGCTACCTTGACCGTGCCAGGCTTAAACGCTCCGAAGCCGGAACCAAAGACAAACGAAAATCAACATGGAAACCACTCTAGCCCCGTTGTGATTCCTGCGCCCAACGGCAATGTGTCTTATGCCGTTGCTATCTATCCCTATATGGCTGAACAAGAAGATGAATTTGACGTTGTTGTGTAAGTTCACATCATCTCTTCAGTCTAGACCGTCTAAATGACGACTTTCCAGCGGTGATACGTTCGTTATTCTTTCACGGTCACGAGGATGGTGGATTGTCCAGCGCGATCCAACGGGTTCCGGCGTCGTTGACACAGATATCGTTAAGCAGGGCTGGGTACCTGCCGGTTGTCTCCTCGAGACGAACGTCCCTGTTGCTTCTGCAATTGCCGAAGCGACCGCCGCGAAGGGAGGTTCTGGGTCCGGGGACGCGTCGAAAACGCCTATTCTACCTCTAAGCATTATCTCAACAAGTTTCCCAGGTGTTGCATTAATGGATTACAAAAAGAAGGGCGAGGAAGAGCTGGACCTTGTGGAGGGCGATCAGTTGAGGGTCTTCAAGAGGTATAATCATTGGTCATACGTGAGTTTCCGATCCGATCTGAACTAGAATTATTCACACACTTACTGCGCGCAATATCAGGCTGTGAAGGAGCAGGGTGGCGATCGAGGCTGGGTACCAGTACGTTTACCGACTCACTTACCAATTCATCGATGTTAACCAATCTACTTCTAAAGTCCTGGTTCATCGGCAAAGTCAGCAATCACTCTGGAAACACACCGAATACGCCTGCCTCAAGTACACTCCACAATCCTTCATCATCGGCCTCTAATTTCGATGATATCACACAAACTCAAGTATCACCCATGTCATCTGCATTCCCGCCCGTGCAACCTACACGATCATAGTCGGATGACGTCTCGCTTCACCAATCGTAGCCCTTTCCCCGTCGTCCCCGCTTCCCTCTCCCCCCAGCCTGTGTTCGTCCTTCATCCCATCGAACGTTCTTCCCTTGCCCCGCACTTCTAATGCTGGTTTACATCTATTGAGTGTTGTACTATCATCGATCTACTGCTGCTCTCGTTGTCCATGATGAATGTCCTAGTGATGCGTTTTGCTTAGATTATAGTCCCATTGAGGTCTTATTCCCAGCCCCTCCTTTGACTTCTTTATCTTTCAATCCTCTCAGCCAGTCCCTCATTAGTTTCTTTTGTTCGACTTCCAATTTAATCGTCGGCCAGTCTTTCGTTGACTCTCATTCTATAGTGTCGTCCAAGTTCTTCGTCGTTTCGTGCTTTGCTAATTAGCATAATGTAGTAGTTTTTGCCCCGCAAAGGCATACATAGCTTTGCTCGCCCCACCCGCTTAGCCGTCTTAATCTATCACTGGGCACGCTTAGTACGGTCTAGAGGGTTCTCACCCTCATTATACCTCAATATTAAGCTCTCTACTTTGCCCCGTGACACCTATCATGCACCAATTCGAGGCGCCGAGGCAACGGTATCTCACCTACCCTCGAGCTCACACTCCCGAATAACCGAGGCCACCGCCTTATTACTTACCAGGATTATCGACACCATTCATGCAAACCTTCACTTGTTTCAATGACCTACCCGCAGACCTGCGAAGAGTTATATGGGAAGAAGCTTTCGAGGAAAGCAGGGGCAGAGCAATCCATCTCGCCCTTGTATGCCGTGAGGCTCAAGCATGGTATGTTTCAGTCCCTATCCCAGCTGTGTCTCCTGAAGAGCAGGTTACCAGGCTTGAACCGCTCATCTATCGCTCGGTCATCATGCTTCACCTGATTTGGGGCGAGAACCGCAGACGAGTTTCGAAATTCATGAGGACTTTTCGCTTCGGCTCGAAACCCCCCGATTTCTATGCTACATATGTCAAGAATATTTGCATCTACGATTTACAATTCGAGGGGTCTGGAGAACTGTTCTGGCCAGCGTGCCGGAATCTCGTCAATCTCACACTCTTGTCTCGTGCAGACCCAACCGATTGGGACATAATCGGGAGGCACCTCCAGCCTAACACATTCCCGAAACTGAAAAAGCTCACTATCCGGCCGAGGGCGATACCGGATGACATGCTCTTTTCCCATCCAATTTTTCATAAACTGACCCACCTCAGATTGCACATCCCTTGGACAGTGACGGTCCCGTGGCACAGACTCAGCGGTTTGAAGAGCCTCGCATATTTATGCGTCGAAGTGTACAGAGAACCAGCGTCTCAGACGATGATCGCTTTGATCAACCTACTCAAGACACTTCTTCCACACGCACCACCCAATCTTCGATGCATCATCACACCCCTTCGCTACCTGTTCCTTTATAATCGTGCACGCAAATACAGCAGAAACGCGCTGGATGTGGAGGATGCAGCGTTTAGCCGGCTACTTGATGGGAGACTCGATCAACGCATTGTTCTGGGCTCTGTCTATCAGCCAGCACATATCCTTCTACCCCGGGGATTAACTGGGAAACGGGCTGATATTTTTTGGGAGGTCTATAGTCAGGTTGTTCCGGTTTCGGGGTGGTTTTGGAACAATTTCCCTGATAGCAGTGGAGATGACGACTGGCTCTTTGCCGAAAGAGCTGAACGGATTGTTCAGGAGCGTGTACGCAGGCAAAAGGCGCTAGCTTGTAAAGAGTACAAAGTAAGGAGTCTTTTGGTCATCCGTCCCACTCATAACTAACGCGGCATATTTCCTGAAGAAGACTGTCACAGCTTAAGAGTCCGACAACTAAGAGCGATGACGTCGAGCAAGATATGGTGACACGATACTTTGCGTGGCTGATGGACTGGGATTTATTCCGGGACATACACCCTAGAGCAAAAGAGCGTTATGCTTTGCTTGTTAACTACAAGCGCTCATAAATTTCGCCAAGAAGCTCAAGTTTTCCGCGCCGCTCCATCGTCCACTCCACCAGACGAACTCAAAGAGCCCATGTTTAAACGAGCATCAGCGATAGTAAGCGGATATCTATCTATTCGGCACCTGCTCCCCGTGCCCGCAGACTTTCGGTAATGCTCAGGCCTACTCAAGGTTATCCTCCGTTGACCGCACTTCATTCAGGATCTACTTCCTCATCCGCGTTAACGTCCACACACACTCCCTATCAAAGCTCCATGGTACACCCCATTCCCATGCATTTCGTCTGTAGCGTAATCTAGGTTTTTCCCGACGAAATCAGGACAACAGGGCACGACCCTCAGACGCCAACAGAAGGAACAGCCCGAGCCTCGAATATTTCATTGCCAATCTATTGATTGCCGCAAAACATCTATGGGAGGACGAGCCAGCGGATCGTCCACATTGAGAAGGGGGATTTCTGTCGGACTCCCACGTGCTTGCATTAATCTCGGGTTGACATGTTGAAACACACCTCCCCTCCAAGGTTCAATTACTTGACATGGACTTATCTTCCGCTCATACCTATTAGAAGGGAACCCTCCTTTACATTATGAGATTTTGGCATTGTTCCTCACTATTTTGACAACCTCCGCATGTTGATACCGAGTCAATCGAGACATTCGGGGGTCGCGACTTGACCGACGAACCCGATACTACTGAAAGGGCCATCAACCGCTTGTTTTTGCTAGCTGGAGGTCTTCCCTTTCTCCTCCTCACAAGTACCCCATGACTTTACATACCTCACACCCTGTCAGGCAGACCCATTGTTGGACGCCTTAACAGCCAACCTCATCATAGCTTCCGTTCTTTTCAACGCCTTTCCCAACGAAGTCCAAAACATCGTCCAGAAAATTTCTCGTTGGAGAGAATTTCCAGGCCTGCCACGGTTGTGACATTTATGGACGACTTCCAGAGCCAAGGACTTTCTCTGTCTCATCTTCCAGGACATCGCCTACCTTACTCTTGACGTCCGTATGGCCAACCAGGGCCGGTAACTAAGCGCTCTGTGACGCCTTCCAAACCTCACCAACCTTTCTTCGACTTCCGGCCGGCGTTCGGCATGAAATCTTGCGAGATCTTAGAATTCCCGACCAACTCGTCTGGTGGATTCGCTAAGATTGGCAGCGCGAAGGGCCGAGGTGGCGCCCTGGACTTTTGAACGGCGTTATCTCTACTACCTCTGGTATCTTCCCTGAGATGCTTCCACCCAAGTTCATGAGAGATATATAGGAGGATGCTGCATCTGTTAAGCCGCTCGTGTGAGATTTTGTGGCTAAGATGAGCGAGTCCTGTTTCATGTGAATTGGAATGTTGCCGAAGTTACACCTTTAATGTACATACATGATCCTAGGACGCTGTCTTTCGTGCTTCACTCATATCACGGGCGGCGAAACCCCCACTTTCTTACGTCCTATCACATGTAGTGTAACTAGAGCCCGAGATGACTCGTACCTGATATTAATAGTAGTTCCAAGTTAATATTCCGCAAAAAGACTAATCCCAGATCGATGGAGATGCCATGACAAGTTCATGCGCCCACCGTTGTATGGAAACTGTACCAGACTAGACGCTCGGGAAGTTGATAAATAGTCAACCGAGTGTCGACACGACGCCTCGCGAGCTTCTGCCACCCATCCTCAATGGATCAGATTAAACAGGTCAGTGTATTGTAACTTACATCGAATGCTATGTGCACACATAGACTGACTCAACTACCCTATCTACCAGAGAGTAGGACACCTCCAGGTCAGGGCCGGTGCGGCTGCATCTCGAACAGAAGAGGCCGAAACAGAGATTAGGAGACTGAAGGAGATCCTCAATGACAAAAAGGCAAAAATTGAAGATCTATGGAGTAAGGTCCAGCGTCCAAGCATATAGAAGCGAACCCTGAATGCTGCACGACAGATAGAATATGTATTTTCGAGGAGAAGCTGATGAAGGACAATATTTAGAATTTGGGAGGGGGTGAAGGTGGAAGTGGTGTTATAGCCTTCAGGATGTAATGGAAAAGGGGCGATAATCAAGACGCCGTATTTATGCCTGTGTAGCTACTGCAAAAACTGAGAGGGATGGAAAGGACATGAGTGAGGGATATGATACAACGAGAATGCAACAAGGGTGGGTAAATGCGGATGTCCAAGACAGGAGAGCAAGAAAGACGAGTGACAGCATAAGACAAAGCCAAGATAACGCGCGTTGAGGTGAAATGGAGATGCAGAAGGTCATTACAATCTTAGTCAACCACGGTAGGAAGACCGTTGGGAGCGGTGTCGATCATAGTATCGGGTGCCATCTGCAAGTGCAAACATGAGAAACTCAATGATGGAACAAGAGTAAGGTCAGCCTGACCTCCGCGAACATGTTCTGGATCTATAAAAGACAACAGGTTGTGGAGACGACTGGTCAAGGCCTTGTATAACCGCATCAGACTACTGGACTGCTTACATCTTTCACCTGCACGCCGTTCTCGCTCACGGTGCGTTGGACGTTCCGCAGCTAGAATCAGCAGCGTCAGCAAAAGGAAACAACATGGGAACGTGATACCAACCTGGAGTTTGATCATATGGCCTATGCATGCTACTATCCCCCGGATAAGGCGGGGGAGGTATATCATATTCCTGCCTTTGAGGTGCCTGTGTAGTGTACCGGTCCGGTCGGTGCGACGACGTGGGGTCGTTGTAGTCGCTCCTGTGTCTATGCTGAGAGCGATGAGATTGGGAGTACGAAGGCATCGTGCTACGATGTTGAGGTTTATGGTGATATTGATGATGGGAGTTCGCATTTGACTGAGGTTGAGTGGAAGGTAGTTGTCTGGACTCAGAGCTGCCTTGTTGTAGGTATCCGCGGGTAGGCTGCTCGACGCCGTTGATGGTATACACCTCCCTACCGTCAGGATACTTTCGAGTTACATGTTCATTCCCCTGAGGGAGTTATGAGGTACTGCGGAACACTAAAGATAGAGATGTTGCTCACATTTTCATCCACGCGGGTGTGGACGGTGTGTGTGACGCCATTGACCGTGCTAGTCATAATGCTCTCGGAGTAGAATTGACCGCGTGGTCCCCGGCTGTGTTCAAACCCAGATGGGAAGGGGTCAAAAGCGATTGTCGGCATAGACGGCATGAAGAGGCTGTCAGGGAAAAGGCTATGTGATCGTTGACTGTGCATGCTGCCGAAGGGATGAAATGGTGTAAAGGTGGGAACAGAAGGTGGTCCAAATATCTCGTCAAAGTCTCTGAAGATTGAGCTGAAAAGCTCAAATGGATCTCTGAAGGCGAAGTTGGAGTAGGAGTGGTGAGGGCGGTGTGCGAAGAAGGGATCAGGGAAAGTGTGGCTGCGGTGTCCGTGTCTGCGACCTGGGACGTTGTCGTTGAAGAATGCTTCAAAAGTTTCTTCGGGCTGCGGCGGCGGCCACACTCCGTGGATATCATACTCCTGATAAAGTGTGAGGTAAACTAAATATCGCGGTAAGAGCCAACATACCCGACGCTTCTCCTCGTCGCTCAAGATCTCATAAGCATGGCTAATCTAAGGGCGAAATGAACACGATGCAACGTATCGCATAAGAAACGACATACGTACCTCTCTGAACTTTTCCGCGGCGGCCTTCTTGGCCTCTTCACTTAGCCCAGTAGGTAGTTTATCAGGGTGCGTTTGAAGCGCCTTTTTCTTGTATGCTTTGCGAACTAACGAGTGAGCGGGTTAGAACTACAGCATTGAGGATAAATGATGTCATATGATACATACTCTGCTCGGGTGTTGCGTCCTTGGACACTTCCAGAACCTCATAGAGATTGGAGGCCATGAGGAGCTGTCTCTGTGTGGTTGTGCGGAAAGCGAGGCTCGGGATGTAAGAGTGCAAGTACGAGGAATGTTCTGGACATGCTCCACCCGCGCCTCGTATATTGGAGTGGCGGTGCAGTAGTAATCTCGATCACGTGCTTTAATCTTTTTGTTCTCCACTAAGGCTGTCGCAGCCTCTCGTGAGGCAAGATGCGGTTCCAGGAGCTGGTGCTGTGTACAACAAAACCCCAATCTTCAGAATCTGGCGCGGGTTCCATATTTCTTCATGATATCCAGAATACAACAACTCTCGCTTCTTTCAAACAGACAAGTGCAGGCAATCACTGCACAGCCGTTTTGGAATCCACCAGCACTCAAGGCGGGTTTATCCTCTCCGCCCAACCAGACAAATCGATTCTGAACGTCTACAACTTTCAAAAAGTAAGTTCATAGACTTCAATTCCAATGCGTCAACACACCAGATTAGTTTTAGGACCAAATTTCCCTCAAAATCGTCCTCCCAGAAAAGTTGACATGCATAGCCATCAATAAAACAGGAGATTACTGCGCAGGAGGGACTACCCAAGGCAGGATTTACCTGTGGGAGGTCGGTGTATTCGGGCTTCGTGGCTCTCGTGATGTTATTAACTTCTTCTAGATCTCTTCAGGAATTCTCTTCAACTCCTGGGATGCCCATTATCGTCGAGTCAACGTTCTTCGCTTTACCAATGATGGTACCGCTCTTCTTTCCGGAAGTGAAGACTCGGCTGTGAATGTCTGGCTTGTGCCGAGGTATTAGACTATTTCTCCCACTCGGTCCGATACTCACACCATCGCCTAGACTCATCGACAATGATACGCAGCATGAACTGCCAACGCCTCATTGTACCCTATCCGATCACACGTTGCCCATAACAGACATCCAATGTGGTGTAGGAGCTTCTCTGACCCGTCGTGTCTTAACAGCATCGGTAGACCATTCCGTTAAGGTATCGTCTGTATCATCCGACGTGAAACCTCAGGGAATGCTCATGAAAGATAATAGCTTTGGGATCTATCATCAGGCACGTTGCTAACAACCTTCCAATTCCCTCAAGCCATCACACACCTGGCATGGGACGTCACGGAGAGGGTTCTCTTCGCTGCTGCCCCGGATGGTTTGATACATCGGGTGAATCTCTTTCGCCAGCATAAAAATGATGCCGGAGAGTTTCTCCAAGAAGCCGTGGGGGGAGGAGGTGCGACTGACATTATCCGTATTGGAGAGGATGACGAAACCTTACAAAAACGGAGATTAATCCAAGTCGGGTGAGTTCTCATGAATATTGGCAACTCGGGTATGCCTCATGTGATTTTAGGGAAAGCATTTCTTCGATGGCAATCTCACTAACCTCGACATACCTACTAGTCGGTACCTCGAATGGCGCAATTCACCTTTACGACCTTCCCTCACACCAGCTGCTTCGGACAATTTCAGCACATAAGGGTTTCTCAATATCCTACCTCACCACCCTTCTCAAGCCCTCCGATCTTATTGGTCATATAAGCTTGGACTTGAAAGTTGGGAGCATGTCCGATGCCAAGGACGTCCTCCCCGCAAAACCTGTGCAGCCTTTTCAAAGGATGAAAGATCCAAAAACTCGCGAGGCGCATGAGATCAACATGCTCCTCCATCCCAAACGTAATGTAAGGCACACCCAGATACTTGCATGTGGAGTAATGAATATCTGATTACGCCCCAGCCGTACCAGGACGATACGACGGAGTATTCCCAGACAGAATTCCTCCAGGATCATGCATCATTCGTACAACCAGTTACCAACCAAAACGGTGCAGCGGCAACCCCGGGCGTTCAGTCGGCTGCAGCAAAGAATCGGATAATGGAACTTGAAGCTGAGGTAATGCAACTCAAAGAACAGCTTGGGAAGGCCAAGAGTTTGAACGACACAATGTGGGATTCGGTCGTCCAACGGCTTGTTAACCAAGAAGGACGGAGTGAAGCGGAGAAAGAGGAAGAAGGTAATAATCCGAGGCGGAGAAAAAGGAGCAGAGGGGCATGACCGTTTAGTGAGGGTTCACCTAGACTTCTCGTATTAAGCACTTCTGAATCCCACACACCTAGCTTAATTTACCCCTACTATCTCTGTATTCAATAGGAGATAGAATTGGTGATCACATTCCTGGTCAAATTCAAGTTATATCGAGTTGCCTCGGAAAATTCAACTGTGCGTCTGATAATCTCGGAACGACATCCACTGGAAACCCCACATCTGCTCGTAAAGGCATGTCATTGAATTTCCTTGGCGAGGCTTCGTTGACACCGTCTCCATCATATATCTCCAAGTTCTACCTCTTGACATGGACCTAGGGATGGTGTGTATGCGCAATGTGGTATATTTAGGCGCTTTCTCGGAAGCTTGGACTCTGTTTCATCGGAAATGATAATCTCCGAAGAATTAATACCCTCCAATGCTGAGTTTGCTTTTGTGGAGAATTCGGGTATCGTTCTCCATAAACATTTAAGCGATTTTCAGGGGGTTTACTCAAATACGCAACCGAGATGTGAAATTGCTTCCCTGTCCTCCCTTCTGGCTATGATGAAGTTCGCCACCTTCGTTGTTCTGACTTCTTCCTTGATCTCCGTTACCCTCGCGCACGCCACCGTATGGGGCGTCTGGGTTAATGGTGTTGACCAGGGCGATGGCCGCAACCAATACGTTCGTACTCTCGACCCCCTTCCGCGATGGGGTGAACACTGAAACTTGGTGGTTAATAGATTCGATCTCCCCCCAACAACAACCCTGTCAAGGACTTGACCTCGTCTGCCATGACTTGCAATGTCAACAACAACCCCGTCCCTCGTAGGGTTTCAGTCAAGGCCGGCGATAAACTTACTTTCGAGTGGTACCATAACACGTAGGTCCTTAGACCACCTCGTGACTGGTATCTCGAAATTGAAATGATGTGTGAAGCCGCAACGACGATATCATTGCTTCCTCACACAAGGGCCCCATCCAAGTCTGGATGGCCCCTGCTTCTGGCGACAACTGGACCAAGATCTTCTCCGAAAGCTACAGCAATGGTCAATGGGCCGTTGACAAACTCATCGCCAGCCATGGCAAACACAGCGTCACCATCCCCCAAGTCCCCGCTGGCGACTACCTCCTCCGCGGTAGGTCCCAACACCGTCCCGTACAACCCAACCCCAAACCCGATTACTAACCTTGACTTGCTGCCCATAGCTGAGATTGTCGCTCTCCACGAAGCCGACGTCGCGTATGCTGACAACAACCTCCGTGGTGCCCAGAACTACATGTCCTGTGTGCAGATCACCGTGACTTCCGGCGGTAGCCAGAGCCTCCCTGGGGGCACCAGATGGCCCGGTGCCTACACCCCCAGCACCCCAGGAATCGTCTGGAACCTGTACAAGCAGGATGCCAACAGCTACGTTGCTCCTGGTGGCTCTGTCTGGTCTGGCTCTGCCGGTGGTTCCGTTAGCCAGGCTGGCACTCCTGGCCAATCTCCCCCTCCCGCCACCACGGCTCCTGGTCCGTCTGCTGGAACCGTTGCGCTATATGGTCAGTGCGGTGGCGTAAGTACTTTTGGCGGTTCATTCTCGGTGGACTCGATGGTTGACTTTTGGATTTTAGTCTGGCTACACCGGTCCTACTGTCTGCGCTTCTGGCACTTGCACTAAGATCAACGGTATGTCCCACGTCGTTCATATTGGTTCAATAGTTCATGTTAATATCCTGTACAGACCATTACTACCAGTGCCTCTAAATAGGAGACAGGGGTACCCCTTGCATGTTGTCTGTACGATTCGTGTAGTATTGATGCTCGAAATCGGCGGGTGTATGTATGTTGTGAACGGAAATTTCCCGGCGGGTTTACAATTAAGAAGAGTTCTTAGCCGTTAAACCCTAACCCTGAAAACTAGCTTTGTTAGGAGTATTGAACTTCCTTGGGTCGGTCGGCAAGGGACGTTCCGTCCAATCCATTCAACGCTCGCTGTTCCGTCGAGACTCGGCGGATTTCAGGCCATGAACATGTTCCGGCCCAATCCGAAAAGCCTCCCACCAGGTCTTCCGAAGGTCTTTGTCAGGCTTTGTCAGGACTTTGACCGATAATTTCTAAGATTAGAGTGGAAAAATGACATTTCGTGATAACCCCCGCCCACATATGGACTTTGACTTCTCATATTTGATCCCTCAGACCATTAATCAATACGTTTAGCGAACAGACGCGTCTCGGATAGAGGGCGAGACTGAGGCAGGCTGAGGCAGGCTGAGGCTAGGCGTGCATATTCCCACGCACGGCTCTTGATCTCTTCCCACCACCATCCCCCAGGCGCTTAACGCGTCTGGGGTGCCATAGTCTACCGAACACCTCCCATTAATCCTCTTCTCTGACGTCTCTTATCGTCAGTCGCTTCCTCAACACTACTCCAGCATCAAGGCCAATGTATTATACCGGGTTGCCACTGTCAATGGCAGGGCTTTAACCCACCAACACCTCCATGACCCATTGGCCCCACAGTCCATCTCACCCATCCTCCGAGCTTCTCGAGATGGTGGATTATCCCGTAGACCATCGCCAACTCCCTGCTGGGGACGTCAATTCCGAAAGGAGGCCTGAGACCGAGCTCCGCGAAGGGGCAGAGGGGGTTCGATTCCCCACTCAAAGGTACACGCGACTGGGCCGGTGCTTCAGGGAGACCTCGTGTCAAACAATACCATATAAACCTGTTTCACCCACATGCTGCGGACCGCATGTGCGAGCCCTTTGGGGTGCACACCAACGTACAAACGCTTAAAGCGGCCTGGGTTAGGAGTTGCGAGTTGTCTCGTCATTGGGATTGGAAGGGCAAGACTGGACTTTGGGAGTACAGGTTGTTGAGGGCTATCGTTACTTCTGGGTACAAGGTTAAACTGCCCATCTTGTTCTTTTATCTGC